>VUQJ01039207.1:2299-23326 GCA_015108635.1 Andinoacara biseriatus | reverse complement strand
GCATGTCTATTAAATGTATTTTTTTTACACAAAATTTATAATGAAAGAGCCAATTGATTTTTATTTATTTATTTATTTATTTTGGTGTCCAGTCACATTTGGTCATTGTCACATCCACACAATGCAAATAAACATATTCAGAATAAATAATTTTTATATCTTGCAAATACAATTTAGGTACAGAAATAATCTTGGTTGACTACAACTGATGTTTCTTAAGCATCCAAATAATTTACTGCACACAAAACACACAAAGGGGGCTTTCGGACACAGACATGCACAGAACCATCAGCACAAGGTCAAGCATGACAGCGGGCAGATGAAGAGCCACTTAGGGGACCTCTCTCCTGTCTTTATCCCGGGCTTTCCCTTTGAGAGCTCAACACTCAGTGAGCCTATTGATAGGAAATAAATGATGAAGTCATGTTTGCGTGCAATGTCAGGTGGAAAAGAAATCATTTAGCTAAGTGTTAATTATAAAAGTATTAATATATACGTTATGGTATGAAATCACAATTAATCACAAGATTAGTACAGGTAGTCATGTTGGGTGTCCTTGGGAAAAGCCGTCTAATCAAGCTTAAGCTTGAAAAGTTATGAATACATTTAATCACATGAAGAAAGAAGAAACGTCATGAAAGAAGAGAAAGAAGAGAAAAAAGACTGGAAGGCACAATTTGATTTGATGATGTATAAAGAATGAAAAATAAATAAATATGCCAATACATACAATCTATAGACATATACAGACGTTCATGCTGAGTTTGAGTTAGACAAAATTCAAATGAAAAAACGGATGTTTAACTACAGCAAAAAAAAAAAAATCCTAAACCAACTGTCCATAGCTTCCAATGTATGCAATATCCACGCAATGGAAAACGAGTATGTAATGAGTCAGAAGTGAATGCTTTATATCATCAGTGCTTAAAGGTGGGATTGGAGTTTCATTGTGTGTTCGATATTGTTGATTCTGCTCTATAGAGGAGGCCTATCACCTCTGAAAACCCCGGAGACCCACTGGTTCAGCACAGATAATAAATATGCATGGGAATCAATACGCATTTGGTGGTGGGGGAGAGAAAAATGGAGAAAAACATAAGAAGAGAGCAGAGGCCCTGGAATGTTCATCTTCATTTATTCTTCGCTATACCGCACATGTACACATACACACATCACTACCTATACAAGCACACACAGTCACAGGCTGAGGTACGGACACACTATGCATGCACAGCAAGAGGGATGAGAAAAGGAATATGTCCACATCAGCAAATTATCCATTCTTTTCTTTCCAACTGTCCCTGTGGGGCTGTGCAGTGTGTAATGGCAAATGCACTCCTCTTATGATTAGCCAGGCCCTGTATTCATCCATTGACTTCCACCTGAGATGCTGGAGTAAACTCCTCAATTTATTCGGAATAAGATTGTTTATTATGTTTGGAAAATGCAAACTATACAATTGTGGTTGCAAAATTATTACAAATCTTAAATAAGAATGCCTTACCTGCCATCTTATCTTCAGCTTCAGCAGTAACAGGGCTGTAACAACAGCAAAACTTCAAGCAATATTCAAAAACAGCTGTGTGAATTGCAGTTCAAAGTAGTGGCATCTGCAAGCTTTGTATGTTAGATACATATTTAAAATGTCACAACACTGAATCACCATCCTATTGATCTGTATATTTTCTTTCTTCAAGCCTAATTAATAGCTAGAGAAGGATTGACTTATTTTTTTTACCCACAGGCTTGCAAGGCAGCCGGAGCCTTTTCCAGCTGTCATACTAGTACACCCTGGACAGATCACCGGTCCATCACAGAAAAGGTTGCAAGAGATTCCTTATGTGTAGAAATTATTCTGCAAAATATCACAAATATATATTTTTTCTTCCTCTCAAATGTGTGCATAAATAGAGATCTGTGCCAACACATGTACATTGCAAGAACTACATCTGCAGAATAGACACTTGCTGAGGAACTGCATTTTGTAGCTGCGCCTCAATCTGAAATATTGCAGCAAAAATATTGAGCCAAAAGAAAACATCTTAGGTTATTATTTCTCTTTTATGACAAATAATAATGGGCATGCTTGTCTTGCTTCAGCCTTCGTTCATCATTTTGTTTGGTGTGCAATTGGCTGCATTTCAGTTCATCAAATGCACCGACACAGACTCAAAGTACACCCAAATGACCTCCATGCAACATTAACATTTGACAACACACAGTTGAAATGTATGTAGGTGATATTACAACTTATCTTTGTTTAGTAATTGGTGTCACTGGGTGGATATAATACAGCCCAAGGGGTCATTTGATACTGTAATGATAGCAGGTTGTCATCGAGGGTGGATGATTGTCACTCTTTGCCCTCAGCCATTCCTTAATACTGAGGAAAACATTCCTTTCTTTTGTGGTGGAGTAAATGGAACTTCAGTCTGCCTGCACTTCACCCTGAATGAATTCTGAGCATGTTTTTCATATTAGAAAAAAAGACAATATTGCACGCACTGTCATCTACAAAGTGATGACACGAATGATCAATAAGTTCCACAACTACATCCGTACAAAATCAAACCTACAGGCCAAAGAACAGTTCTAAGTGGAAGAAACTGCAATTTCAAAGCCCAAACATGGCACATAAGTCCTGAGCACACCCAGTACCACACTTGTCATTTTTGTCAACATTCATGGGGGTTTGAACCATAAAATCATGCCCCAGAGGCAGACTGTCAGTGGGGAATTCTACCGCTACATCCCAAGGCATCTGAGGAAAAGCATTTGGCGGAAATTAACAGAACTATAGTGTGTAGCATCTTGTGCCAGTAAACACTGAAAGGGGACAGAATGGGAATTTCAAAGAGTATGTGAAACGAGCAGTCCTAGAAGCTGTCCGTATATAAGGTGAGTCTTGTGAAAGTAAGATCAAATTTTTTATGTTATAGTATCCTTGCTTGCTGCACTTTGGTGTGTTCGAGGCTCTTTTCCCCACTTTTTTTCTTCACTTTTCCCATTTTTATATTGTTCAGTTCTTCCTGTTATTGGATTCTTGCCTTTTCCTTTTCTTTGCATTTTTCCCCCTTTTCTTTTTTTTTCTCTGAAGTATTCTTTCCCTAATTTCTGACTCCCACTAACCACTCTCATTTTCTCCATCTCTGGCATCTTAATAAGCCCTAAGTTGCAAGCCATTATCAAGTACTCCATATAGACCAAACAGGTGCATCATTAATCTAAGCTCTCTCCAGTGTTAGCTGTGTGTAATGGTAACTGGATAACACATTGTTTCCTATGCGAGGCAGGGCATCCATATTATCTAGAATCACTCCCTAATAAATTTTACCTGGAGTTATGGCATTTTGTCTCTTTGTGCCAAGGCATTGTGTTACTGGGCGTCCCAGGTGTATGAGAATGAATATAATACAGTGTTCTCTAATTAGCCCTCACTTTCTTTTGCTAACACACACACATTCTCTCTCTCTCTCGCTATCTCCAAGTTTTCACATGCTTATACATGTATAACACATTTGCTAAAATGTGGAAAATGTTCATTCTTACAAAGTGATACTATAATGATACTGCATTACACTAGTGGATTATGCATATCTACAAATACTTTGGTAAATACATTTTTCAGTATTTTAGGAAATGGATCCGACCTGTTCTTGAAAGCACTTTGGGTCAGCCTCTGCTGTTTTAAAATGTATGTATGTATGTATGTATGTATGTATGTATGTATGTATGTATGCTTTATTTAACCAGGTAAAAAAAAAAAGTGTAATTGAGATTAAAAATCTCTTTTCCAAGAGAGACCTGGCCAGAAGGGCAGCAAAAGTTACAAGAGATAAAACATATTACAATTTAACAAGATAAACACATATATGCAATAAACAGTCACATTTTCCACAAGACCTATTTTCACGTTCCCTCAAAATGGACTTAAACTCTCCCATCGTAACTAGTTCTGACAGTTTCAGCTCCTTTTGTAAATTGTTCCAGGAAAAAGGAGCAGCATATTTAAATCCTTTTTCCCTAATTCTACTCTTACCCTGGGGACGTGCATTTGTATTATATTTTGAGAGTGAAGTTTATGCTGGTTAAGACTCTTACGCATATAGACACAGAGATAAGAAGGGACCAGCCCAGACAGACATTTATAGACTAAAACTAACCAGTGAGTGAGTCTGTGGATATACAGAGATGGCCATTCAGCAGCAGCATACAAAGAACAGTGATGAACACAATTTCCACAGCCCGTAATAAAACGTAAAGCACAATGATTAACAGTATCCAAATTCTTTAGGTGCTGACTAGGTGCATTCATAAAAAGCAAGTCACCATAATCCAACAAAGGTAAAAAAGTTGTGGAAATCAAGTATTTCCTCACTTTAAGAGAGAAACACGATTAATTCCTATAAAAGAAGCTTAGTTTAAGTTTCAGTTTTGACACAAGCTTTTTGATGTGGGGTTTAAGTGATAAATCATCATCTATGATGATACCTAAATACTTATAAGATTTGACCAATTCAGTTTCAGCCCCTTGAATTGTTGTAATCTTGGGAAGATTGCACAACAAATCTTTGCCACTTGAGAATAACATGAACTTGGATATGTCTACATTTAACACCAATTTAAGTTTTGTTAAATGGGACTGGACAACATCAAAGTCAGCCTGCAAGAATTCAAGGGTTTGTACTAATGAAGGAGATGAACAATAAATAATTGTGTCATCTGCATAAAATCCGCATTTCATAAGTTATCACATAGGTTATTTATATAGAGAGAGATGAGCAGTGGTCCTAGAATAGAGCCCTGGGGAACTCCCTTGGACACTGGTAAGACAGAGGAAAAAGAACCAGCAAAATGGATACACTGTGTTCTTGCTGATAAGTAATTGGAAAACCAATTTACAGCATTCACAGATAAACCAATATTATTTAGCCTTTTTATCAAAACTGCGCGATCAACTGTGTCAAATACCTTTGACAAGTCAAGAAAAAGCGTAGCATAGTATTTTTTGCAATCCATTGCCTCAATCACATCATTTAGCACTTTGATGGCAGCAGTTATTGTGCTGTGTTTTTTTTTTCTAAATCCTGACTGATACTGGGAAAGCATTTTTATTCAATAAACCTTTAAGTTGTTCACTGACAAGCTTTTCAAGAACCATTGCTAAAACACACAATTTAGATATGGGCCTATAGTTATTAACATCTGAGGGATCACCTCCTTTCAAAAAAGGGAGAACATAGGCAAATTTCCATATTACAGGAATCTCATTGTTCAGGAGCGTGAGATTAAAAATATAACCTTGTGGTTCTGTTATAAAATCTACTGCCAGTTTAATAAAATAAGGATCTAGTTTATCTGGTCCTGCAGATTTATTTGCATCTAACTGCTTTAATGCTTGGTGAACCTGCATGATGTTCAAAGGAGAAAAGCTGAAAGGCTGAAATTCCATTTGAGTAGTTCTAGAGAGAATCTCTAGTTAAGCTGTTTAAAATCTGGATTTAAAGATTCAAATAAATACCCCAAAGAAAAAAAATGTTCATTAAAACAGTTTAGAATGTCACATTTGTCAGTTAAAATACATGAGTCTTTTACTACAAAAGCTGGTGTCTCAGTTGTGGTTAAATCCCCATAAGAACATTTAATTGTTTTCCAGAATTTCCTGGGATCATTAAGGTATTTAGTGGTTTTTGAGAGGTAGAACCGTGATTTGGCTTTTTTAATTAAGGAGGTTGAGCGATTTCTAAGTTGTCTAAAAATCAGCCAGTCTGTGTCAGATTTAGTTTTTCTGGCCTGATCCCAAGCAGCATCCCTTTCTCTGAGGAGAATGCATTTTTATGATTACCTTTTTCTTTTATGCCCTGCATTTTCACACAAAAATCTCAACTTCATACTCCTTACATCTTAATATGAGGCTTTTACTTTATGCTTAAGACATTTGAGGGGCGTTATTGATTAATTTGCTCTGCACCTCCACAACATCAAACTAATTTGAACCTAAATTGAGGGAACTATAATGTATTAAAGACAATCCTATTGGGGTACTCATTGGTGCTTTATGTCAGTCATGTGCAATAAGTCCATGACTAAAATGCATAATAAGATGTAGAGATGAAAGAGGCAAAAAACAAAATTTATGCATCATTTATTGCACTAAACTCACTAAAATGGGCTTGAAAGATCTGGCATGACATTCAAGGAGCAGATGTTAATAAGCTGTAGTAATACAGTACTCCATCACCTAGCTATAGCACTACTTAAGAGGAGTGGGTGTAAACAGTGATGTTTTTTTTTAAATGGCAGTTAATTGGAAAGGCAAAATTTCAAGCAACTCAACAAATTTCAGTGAACACACAAAAACTGTTTCTGTGCAGTTTGTCATACAGTGTGTCTGCTAGCTAAAATACAGTTGTTCCCATAGAGAGAAAATAAAGGTTAATGTGTGATAAGTTTGCTCTCAGTGATGGAGGATGTAAAAAAAGAGAGAATACAAACCTTAATGTTATTTTATTAATATATTAATGAGCAAATGTAGTTGGTAAAAATGTCCTCTAAAGAGTTACTTTCTACTTCATCTACTCTGAGCACATTACAAAGCCGGCACTTTTTCAATTTTTACTTGAATAAAGATGTTGAACCAGTACATCTTTTACTACTTTTGTAACAGAGTATTTTTTTTAACCCAAGTATCTGTATTTCTACTTACGTGACAAACGTGTGTACTCATGCCATCACTGCTTAATTGCAGCTGTGTTTGGCCATCCTTGCTCTAATTGAGAAGTAGGACTATTTAACAGCTACTTTCAGAGGTAGCTGTTGTTGAGAAGACACTGGGGGCCTACGCATGGGCACAATTAGTGATCACACTAGATGCGTATGCTTGCCCAGACTCACCTCTTCAAACATGGACAGTACATATCAATCACACCAATGAAACAAACAGAATTTTGGGAGTCTGGTACCGAACAGTGCCCAGTACGATTACATCCAAACTACATTTGATATGGCATTTGAAAAGATTTGCAACAAAATTTGGATTTAAGTGGACTAAAATGTCACAAATTGTATTGAAAACACACTCAGAGGAATCACGGTGAAAAAAGCTATCTGTTATAAATTTATTTTACAAGAACAAAATTTGAGTTTTACTGAGGAGTTAAACACGTCCAAGAATCATCTGCATTTTGGTCAGTTAGGTAGGGAGCCACTGCCTCCAGTGGTTGGTTGAATACTCAACCTGTGATCCATATCAGTGCTACTAATTCTAATATGTATAATGTCTGTTTATTAAAAACTCAACAGAGTTTCTTTGAATGTCTTTGGTAGAGTCTTTGCAGTTTGTTAAACGTTTACCTCATTGCAGTTGTTGATTTTTCCGGCACAAAATTTTCTCACAGGGCCTGTCATCTACAAGTCTTGCATCTCAGATCCTCATATAATAATTAAAAGAATAATTAATAATAATAAAATGGACAATGCCTAGAAAACCTTAGTGCTAAAAATGATCCTTGTATTGAGCTTTCTTTCTTCCTGTTCATTTTTATTATTATGAAATCATGAATCATTGAATGTTTTTCTTCATTGCGTAATAGTTTATTAGTTTGTAAGGAGGAAAAACTACTGGTAAACATTTTTGACGTAATGTATGTAATTTTCTGTATTTCAACCTGCTGATTAATAAAGTAACTGTGTCAGCAGTGATGGTGAGACATAACTGTTCCACTAACAAAGTGCACATGAGGAAAGTAGTTGCCAAGCCATCTCTGTGTGTGCGTGCGCACACACACACACAGAAAGACACACACAAGCACACACACACACACACACATATATACACACACACACACAAAACCTCAAGTCAGCCACAATATTCCATTCTAGGCAATTATTTTATCTCATGAGCCAGAGCTTACTGTCTGTGCAGCCCCTCTACTGCTGCTACATACACACATACACACGCACGCACGCACACACACACACACACACACACACACACTTTGATACAATTTTTGTACTTGGTCCAAGTCCAGGGATAGCCCGAGGATGGGCACCAGTTGGCTGCCACATTTGGCTGGTTCCACACTGTTAGTCAGATATCGGCTCAGTTGTACAGGGGGAATTGTCTTTCAAATGATACCTTGCCCACAGTCTGTTTTTACGTCTTCACATCTTTGTGCGCTGTATGCAAATGAGAAATACATGCATATGTGCATATGTGTATGTAAAGGATTGTGGGAGAGCACACATTTGCTCCTGTCATTACTGGATACGTTTTTCCTAAACATAAGCAAGCTGTCCTGTCCAACTGGTCCATTATGCCTTCTAGTGAAAATGTGTGTACTCATGCGGGCTTAATTTCCTGACACTCACTTTTTCTTATTCGCCACATCTTTTCGTAACGGGTCTGTCTGTCGGTGCGAAGAAAATAAAAATGTGTGTTAATGTTTACGGCTTTGCAGCTACCAGTATCATTAGCGAAATCTAATATGTTGTTAAAACGTTCTCAGGCCCACAGCATGCTAACATCATCACATTATTTCCTTGCTTCCTTGTCACTACAGTATTTTGTCTGTTCATTGAAATTCCCAAGTCAGACACATCCTTGGTCTTTGTCACAACACATTTTATGTTCATGAATAATAATAATAACAATAATAATAATCAATCCTAATTTTACAAATAAAGCCTCTCCTCTTTTTTAATCAATTATCATGACAGACATGACTTACTTTAATTGTTGCTCTAAAATAAATCATAATATTCCAAATGTGATATTTGCTTAGTATGTGAAATGTTTAAAACATTAAAGCATTTTTTCTTATATATAGACATCCGTCTCTTTGTTAGGTTTTTTTTTTTTGGGGGGGGGGGCTCTTTATTGTGAAATACTTTAAGAGGAAGGCACTTAATTGTCCCATTTAGAAAGCTTGACCTTGGAAGAATCTAATTAATTAGTGTGGTATGAAGGTTAATTAGTAACAAAGGATGTCCATGCATCATAAAGCCCCTTGTCTTAACCCATGGTGGCAGTCAGGCAGAAAAACAGTCATCACTCATCCCCTCTGAGTGAGAAATCTGAAGTGATATTCACACATTTAGTTCATTTTTGACCAGCTCTTGATCGTTGACCCTTTTTGGCATGAAAGGCAAAAGATACACCTGCTGGGATCCTGTATTTGAATAAGCAATGAGTTCATGGGATGTCCCATTCTCTTTGATGGATGAGATTTGTGATGTAAAAGGTGAACATTGTAGCCATCTTCATTGCCTAAAGCCATATGGAAAATGTATATTTTAACAGCAAGACATTTGACATTTCTGAATAACTTGGGGGCGAAAAATGAAACTGTATAAACTGTATAAAACCCTGGTTAACTGATGTCTATTCAAGCATTTTTTTGTAATTTTTTTTTTTATTATATGAATTGTAGCCAGCAATGTTAGTCCCTTTTCTGCTCTGGAAATGTTAGCACACAGCGGCTGCAGAGCAGAACAAGGATTATTATGGCCAGCTGCAAGCTGATTATTGCTCCTGTATGCTGCATATGTGCACTGGTGATTGCAGAGTCTGTAGGGGCCCTGGGCAAAAATTCACAGGGGGCCTCTCCAGAGCTGGACACATTAGGCTGTTCTGCTAGCAAAGTTAGCCAATATAAACTTAAGAATAATGTGATACTTGTGGAAGTTACATTATTCACGTGTCTCTCCCCTGTAATTAACACTAGACTGGCAGCATTTAGATATTTATCATAGTTAATCATTATCTTCTCCACTCACCACTGTCTGCCTTTATTTATCCTCCTCTCCAATTTTACTTCTTTCAGTCCCAGAAGAATAACTCATCTTAATTTTTGTTGAGTTACAATGTTGTCATTAGGTTTGGTTAAACAGAATAATGCAAGTCTCTACTTCTGCAAACTTTGCACATTGCCACTGTTGTAGTTTAAAGTTTGTCAGGCCTCAGGGGCTTCAGGGCCCCAAGCAGTTGCCTGCTGTACTTGGTGGCAAGCAATGCCTCTGTATATGTGGTATTATTTATTAACTTATTTAAAAAGCATGGAATCACATTCTTTGGCACAAAGTTCTCTAACACGGGGAGCCAGATAGTCATGCACACCCCCACCTAGAACCAATTTAGAATCAACAGTTGACCTAACAGGCATGTATCCAGAGGAAACCCAGTTAAACAGAAGGAGAACATGCAAACTTGGCACAGAAAGGCACCCAGCCAACCAGTGGGTCTGAACCCAGAATGATCTCGTTCACCACTGATGTGTTGTCCGTCTATAGTTAACATGTTGGATGTATTGTGTTTAATTATTACTTAAACAAAGAAACAATACAATTTTGCCTCCACCGTTAATATCATGAAACCTCCACTAATACAAAACATAATCTATCCCTGACCCCAGGTCAGGGCTATAGGCAAGATGGGTCACTGGTCATAACAATGTGAGTTCTTTTTTTCTGTGATAACTTGCAGGGTGGGATTTGATGTTTAGCACTGTTGCCTCATAGCAAGAAGCTCCTGGGTTTGGATCCACCATCTGACCAGAGCCTTTCTGTGTGGAGTTTGCATGTTCTCACCATACCTGTGTGGGTTTTCTTCAGGTACTCTGGCTTCCTCCCATAGTCCGTGTTAGCCCTGTCACAGGCTGACAATCTGTCCAGGGATCTGTCCAGGATGACATCTGGGTTAGGCTCCATTCAAAGCTTAAGTTGTAAGAGAATCTTCCAGTTTCTCTGTAATAGGCATACACTGTGTTTTTCTGAAACAAATCTTGAAATATATTGAAAAAAAATACAGTTTTTCTAACACACACACACATACACACAGAGAGAGAGAGAGAGAAAACAGAGGGAGAGAAAGAGAGCCCTCTCTTTCCTTATTATGTTCAGTTAGGACTTAAGGGCAGCCATTTGTATGCTCTTATATTCCACAGGGAACTATCCTCAAAAGCCACTACCTCAAGCTTTTCATATGATTTTGCAATCAAAACCTTGGGAAATACTCAGCTCTCAGACTGCTGAGATGTGCAGTTTTCTGTGGAGTGGTAATTGACAGGAAAGGTAGGTGAGAGGAAAGCAAAAGGAAGGGAGCTGCAGATCAGTCGCTGAGTCTGCACAGAGATTCTGTGATTGGAGCAATTCCACTTAGGGAATTTGATATTTGAGGGAATAGGGATGGATTGGCTGTCTGTCACGGCATCCATGCAGCACTTGCAGGATCTCTGATTGGAGAATTTCAAATAGCACCAAGGATTTAGAATGGTATGACAAGGACAATTTATCAAGTATCACAACTGAGAGTGCCTTTTGTGCAGTCCATATATTTGTCTCATATTTTCAGGGTATGGACAGAGAAAAAAAAAAACCTGCCCTATCCTCAAACTATCAGCACTTCTGTAAAGTGATTTTAGGGACAACAAATGTGACTTCAATTTGTATTTGCATTGTATAAGAGTACATGAGTGACATTGTGATTGCACATCCAGATGCACACTTGCACATAGGTATCAAGCCTTGCAAATACACAATGTTTAGGCATATGCATGAACCTACACGAGAAATGAAGAAAGCGGAGATATGTGTTGTCAGTGTGGGTGTAAAATAGAGGTAAGCTGAGAAATTGCAGAGGACTTGCAAGTCTTGCATGGTAATGAGAAAAGGGACACTAATTCTTTCGTTTGATGCTCTGTAATTATGGTGTCCACAGCCCAGTCTGGCACACCAACTAGATTTATGTTCTCCTTTGCCATGAAAGTATGTGCTCATGTGTGTGTGAGGAAGAAAGACAGAGGAGGTGAGGAAAGATAGAGAGCAGAGAGCGAGAAGCTAACAGGCAATTGGGCAAAGGGGAGGGAAGGAAGAGTGAGAAAAAAATTAAAGAGTGGTATAAAACACAGTCTCCTATCTTAAATCACAAGTTTCACCCAAGTGAAGGGTGGACTGTGATTACTATGATATAAGGTGATGGCTGAATACATTTACATTTTCTCAATGACAAATTGACCTTGTTGGAGTGCAAGCCAAGAGGATGTACATACATCTGTTTTTATTGTATTTTTTCTGTCATCGTCACAGGAAAAAAAAAAGATTTTGTTGCAGTGTTTTCTGATCTGATGACAATAACTTTGCCTCTTATGCATAGCAAACATACTGGGAGGCTTATATGACTGGCAGGTGTTAACATGGTATATGAAACCATGAGTCTTTGCCCCTTCAAATGTGAAAATATCTTCTATATAAAAAAAGTGTGCACTCCATGATATTTTTCCACTTGCATTTTACTGACACAATCAATTACCTTCCAACAATACGTCACTTCTGAGTTTCACTTCTTGACAATTACGTTTTCTTCTCTGTGTTTAATGGCAGCCATTAAGCCTTCTTTGGTTGATGTTACCATGGTGAAAAAAAATAACAATCGTAAAAGCTGTCCTTTGGTGTCCTTAATGACTGGAGGATATCACAGGCTGTTTGTTAATATTGTAAGTCACCTCTCTGATGACCTGCGGGACTTTTAACCCTTTTAAAGATGATTTATTGCAAATACTCATTCTTTTTAATTATCCCTGCAGCTAGGTGTCCAACAGTTTTGTAAATCCATTACTGAAAATCAATACTCAGCTTTTAGGTAATGAATTAATTAATGAAGTGTGAAGTTTACTCAGAGTGAGGGCCCATTGATAAAGCGGGAATGAGACACAGTGATATAAAGGTAGAAAAAGAAAACAAAACAGAAGAAGACATGAACGGGTTGACTCCAAATGATTCCAAATCATTTGCTGTGGAGCATTTTACACTGTGTTAACTGCATTTTATTTGTGTTTTTCATTTCAATAATTTGCTTGGAAACAACCGTTTCTCTGTTAGGACTGAATGAGTAATTTCTCTCCTCATGCCTTTGGCAGCCAGTCTCAGACAGCCTAAATGGATCATTATCTTAGGACCAAATCAACAGAAAAAAAACCCAGTAGCTTCACAGATTTGTTTGTGTGTGTGTGTGTGTGTATGTGTGTGTGTGTGTGTTTGTGTGTGTGTGTTTGTTTTTCAAAACTTAAAAAGTCCATGTATTGGCCATTCTTTGACAGTCTGAAAATAAACACAGACTATTTCTGTCCTCTTTAAAAATAAAAGATTTTAATGTCTGCAACCTTAATTTATCATCTTAGTTAAGGTTTCTGAATTCTGAAAATAGCTAGCTCTCTAAAAGCATAACCTTAGGGACTTTAGGGTGATAAAGCAAACTTAATGGTTGTAAGATAAATTGCAAAGACCTTAGTCTAACAAACAGGTCACTGCTATTATGCTATCATGCAATGTTTTGTATGGCCGTACATGTTTAAGCAGAAGAGCATCTGAGAGGAAAAACAGGACAAGAGTCTATAAAATTCATTGTGCACCTGTGGGACAGAGAGACGAAGCAGGTGAGATATATGTTTTCTGACCTGAAGCATGCTCCACATACAAGTAGATATTGTATGCAAAACATTTAGCAAACTGTCTCATTCTATCCCATGTCCAAATTAAATAGCCCTGCAGCTGAAATGACTACTTTTCTCAGAGTGCACTACCTTGCAACTAATAGTCCCCATTATTCATGGCTCTACAGCAGAGGTCACTGCCATGGGGTTTACTTTTTTCTACCTCTCTAAATTGGAAGTCAAGAGAAAATGAATCGAGACACCCACACATGGAATGAGCTATAGGTTTGACTTTGACATGTCCTCAAACTGCAAAGTGAAAAAAAACATAGTTTTATATATGTCATATGTAGCGCTGGAAAGTGTGCTGTATCAAGAATTTTGAATGAAATATGATTTTGTGACTTCGATAAACACAACCATCCCCTGTGTATTATTATTTCCTTGGCTAAATAATGATAAAAAATAGATATAATAAGCAGTTTTATAATATTGTGAATTACGGTCAACAGGTTGCAGGCTTTACTGTAATGAGCTACACTATCACTGTGTGCCCTCTGGTAATCGGCATTTACTTAATCATGCACTGTGCTTTTAAGACATTCAAAATTTTCTTAACTTGGAATTATCTGTTTTAACTGTATTTAGCAGAACAAACTGTGTAACTACTAATACAATGACCTTAAATTAAAAGGCTAAATTAAGAGCTTTTGCCTCATCTTTCACTTTGTCTCAAAGTCGGATACTTCTGGTCACCTGCAAAAGCTTTTGAAAATCTTTTTCACCACAAACAATACAGGCCACCCGGTACAGAACAAGTTATCAATTTTCCATGACTGCCACGACGAAGTATTTCTTTTGACAAGTCAGACATCTGATAAATTGGCGATTTTTAAATGCCGACAATTGAATTAACGTGATACTTTGAAGCCTGGAACTATTTGTACCCTTGCAAGTTCAAGGTCTGGCTTTTGAAAATTGAGACATTTTACCATAAGACTGAAATATCCTCTTCAGTTTGTTGAGCTTGATCTTTTCATCTTCCATGCAGTGAAAATACTTTATAACACAGAAGGACAGAATCATTCAGCTGACTCTCTTGCACACAAGCATGGCTGGTATCCATACTGCTTAAACCCTCATAATCTCATTTCAAAAACAAGCAGAAGAAGGTTTTATGGCTGATATTTGATTTGGCCAATGGGAGGTGGAGAGTTTAGGTTTTCTCACAACAAAATGTATTGCTCATATGAATTCATCTAACGTCATGACTAACCCCATTCATATTCCCTGCACTCCATGTTATGTGCATTTGCATGTTTCATTATTTTTCTAATTACAGGAGAATGGTGGATTGTGATAGGATTTAATGTCTCTCACCACCTCCTTTATCTGTCAGGCAAGATGAATCTCCCTCTCTCTCTTTCCCGTTTGGATGGGCAACATATTATATAAGCTTTGCAAGACGTATAGTGGCAGAGTGATTACCATCAAGAAGGTTAGACTCTGGATGACAGCGGTTTCAGTTTTCAAAATAAGTCCCGGATTTTTGAAAAAGAAAGTATTTTTATTTCAAAGTCAAAAGTAAAATGTTTGGATATTTATGTGACAGTAAAAATTATTTTATAAACTAAATGGTAACATAGAATTGTAACAAAAATATGCTCTTAGTCTGGAGATTTTACTAATTGATTCAACTGGTCTGGTGAGTCTAATACAAATGAAGACTTTTCACATTACGTCTGACTGGGAAATCAGTACAAAGTAAAGTTAGACTAGCTATAGCGACTATGGACACTAGCTATAATTTGGTGTGTTTGCCTTCATTTAATGCTTTTCTGTAGCCCAATGTAAATTTGGTCAAATTTACATCTTTTTTGTCAATTTTTTTTTTGTTCACATTGAAACATGGAAATTCCTTCCTGAAAAATATTTGTACGTTTAGCTAAGGTGTTAATTTCCTGGTTAGCATTGCTTTTGAATATAGACATAGTGTAGGCTCCAGGAGATGAAAAAAAGACGGACAGGGAGCTGGGAGAATGGATGAAGTCAGATCAGACTGGCCTAGCGAGATCATTCCATGGGTTATTCCTTCGTTTAATATCAGCTCTGATTCTAATATATATTTATGAAGCTCTCCTGCGCACACTGACATCCTAGTTACCACAGCAGCAGGTGTTCGGTCGATGTAGCATACGACCTAGGTCTCAGACAAACACACACACGGTGGAACACCGAGATGAAGACTAGCATATTATTCAGGGCACACAGATTCCCACACACACACTTGTTTATTTATTTATTTATTTTTCAAGCAAGATTTTTCCTGGAGGGTGACCACTTTCACTTTTGGTGCTTCCAAGGTCAAAAAGAACTCCGTGTCTCATTACAATCTACAGGTGCTTTTGGAATCCCAATGCTGGCGTGTATGTTTGTGTTTCTTATTATGTGCAGTACATGGGCATGTTGTGTCTATGTGTGCTTTTGTGCGTGCTTGAATGGAAATGAGTATGGCTAAAGGGCTCTCACCCTCTCTCACAAGATAGATAGGATCTTAACAAGCATGAGGGCAGAAGGGAAGTGAGTCTGTGTGTGTTTGTCTTCTGGCTACAGCATTTTTCCAGATTGATATCGCATCAAATCACAAAGACAATTCCCTTGATTTTCTGACTTGTGGCATGGCCGGTGGTGAGCTATGAGAGCTGTTCGATCAAATATTTACCAGTATATATCCTGATTCACACCACAGCAAATGCTATTTATGTTCTTGGCAAAATGTACTGCACAGAACTTACACCTTACAGGGGCGGTAACAATCTACAGGACAGTGCAGATATTATTTTATGTTTACCCAACAGCAGAAGACAAAATATGATCAAAAAAACACCCTGAGTTTATATGTAATTCATTTTTTTTTATCATATATCTCAGTAAACAATACTGTTTCCATGCTAACTGAAAAACACTTGAACAACTATATCACTGCAGCAGATAATATGTTCTATCATTCTCACCTTGTTAGACAAGCTTATCCTATATATTTCCTTCTATGGATCAAATTTCCTAACCACAGCTCAATGCAAGAGACATCAGACTGTTGTTTTGTTTATCTTGTTCAACAGCTTCACAGAGATACAGTACATATGACATGTTACATGATAAACAAGTAGTTACTAGTACAAAGGGCTGAATTTACACCCTGAAAATCAAAGTGAAAAAATTATGTGGCAGGCTAGCCTATTACTCTGTAGTTTGTATGGCCCCCATGTACTTGTATGCATGCCTGACAATGTTGGGGCATGCTCCTAATGAGACAATGGATGGTGTCCTGTGGGGTTTTCTTCCAGATCTGGACCAGGGCATCACTGAACTTTTGGACAGCCTGCAACCTGCTGGCATTGGATGAACCAAAACATAATGTCCCAGAGGTGTTTTAGATGAGACGAGCGTGGGGAGGCAATCAATAGTATAAATTCCTTCATCCTCTACAAACTGTGTGTATGCACTCTTGCCTCATGTGGTCGGGCATTGTCATGCACGAGGAGCAATGGACAATGGGTCTGAAAATGAATCCAAGGATTTGATCCTGATACCTACTGGCAGTCAAGGTGCCGTTGCTGAGCCTCTAGAGGTCTATGTGTCTCTCCATTGATATGCCTCCCCAAACCATCACTGACCCACCACCAAGCGGTCTAATTTTTCACATCTGTCACATGTGCTCAGGCTGAAGCTAATTTCATCTGTGAAAAGCACAGCGGTGGTGAATCTGGCAGTTCTAGTATTCTATGACAAATACCAATCAGGATCCAGGGTGCCGAGCAGTGAGCACAGGGCCCACCAGGGGATATCAGGCCCTCATGAAGTCTGTTTGCTCAGAGATACTCACACCAGTGTGTTGGAGGTCATTTTGAAAGGCTCTGGCAGTGCTCATGCTGTTACGCCCGGCGCAAAAGAGAAGAGAAGATACCAATTCTGTTGTTAATTTAGGGACTTTCGAGAGTCCTGTCCTGCTCTCCTAGCATAACAGTCTGTTTCCTGGGATCTCCTCCGTGCTCTTGAGACTGTGTTGGGAGACACAGCAAACCTTCTGGCAATGACACATATTGATGTGCCATCCTGGAAGAGGTGGACTGCCTGTGCAACCTCTGTAGGCTCCAGGTATTGCCTCATGTGAGCAGTAGTGACACTGACCCTAGCCAAATGCAAAACTAGTGAAAAACAAATAAATGAATAAACAGAAAAGAGGAGGAGGGAAAAAATGCCAGTAGCCTCCACCTGTAAAATCATTCCTGTTTTGGGGGTTTGTCTCATTACTGCACCTGTTAACACCAAAGCAGCACAAACTGATTAACAACCCCCTCTGCTACTAAACTGACCAGATCAAAATACCAGAAGTTAATTGACTTGATGCTGTTGTATACTCTTTAAAGTGTTCCTTTAATTTTTTAGCAGTACATTTAAATTGCTTTTTTTTTTTTATAATGTACACAATATTGCACATTGATTACATATTACAGGACACTGGAAGGATTTCAGAAATAGCTGTAACAAAGCCTTGACTGGACAGTGCAATTTTACTAATGCAAATCACTATTACAGTGGCAGAAAGTTATTACACTGACATAATCTAGGCGGTGGATTTATGCAATTACATGAAATGGATTTTGTTTTATTACACATCCACCATCTGACTTTTAAGGAATTAAAAAAAAAGAGAAAATATTATGTAAAAAATAGTCATGTCCACGAGGCGCCAATGTGGAAAAAAATACTGAGGTTCGGCTACTGACAGGAAGCCTAATATATAAGACCAATTATTATTATTAATGCAATTCATTTTTTAATGCAGCTCATAAGAATAATATTGCTCACTGTTTGCAATCAATGAAACTGAAATTGTGTGAAAGACTTTGCTGGGTTGTTCATTAAATAGAAGGCAGAAAAAAATTACCTATGCTTCAGCTGGACATTTGGTTTATGCTCTGACATTAATGAAGAAAATGAGAGAGATGTGGACAGTTAGTGAATTTAGAAGTGCAGAGGATTAGTAAGGAGGAAGTGAGGGCAGCTATGAAGTGGATGAAGAATAGAAAGGCAGTTCATTTAGATGACTTGCCTGTGGAGGTGTGGCAATGTCTAAGAGAGAGGGCAGCGGACTTTTTAACCATATTGTTTAACACAATACTGGAGAGTGAGAGGATGAAGTGCAACGGTCTTGACTTTCGACAACAAGGCTGTAGCAGCTACAGAGGGATAGTCATACCATGAAGATATGGAAAAGACTTGTTGAAGCCAGCTTAAGAAGAGAGGTGATAATCAGTGAGCAACAGTACAGCTTCATGCTGAGAAAGAGCACTGCAGATGCAATGCTTGCTTTGTGAGTGTTGATGGAGAAGGACAGAGAAGATGAAAAGGAGCTGCACTGTGTCTTGGTGGACCTACTGCAGAGAAATGCATCTGATAGGGTGCCAAGTGAGGAATTGTGGTACTACATGATGAAGTCTGGGGTGGTGGAAATGTATGTGAGGGTGGTGCAAGACATGTATGAGGACAGCGAGACAGTGGTGAGGTGCATGGTAGGAGTGATTCAAGGTGGAGTTGGGATTACATCAGGAATCCTTGTTGTAAGTGGTGCTGGACAGCCTGACAGATGAGGTCAGGCAGAAATCTTCATGAACTATGATGTTTGTAGATGACATTGTGATTTGTAGTGAGAGTAAGGTGCAGGTGGAAGAGAGCCTGGAGAGGTGGAGGTATGGACTGGAGGGAAGAGAACTGAAAGTCAGTAGAAGCAGACGCAAGGAACAGGGGTAGTGAAGTTCAAACACCTGGGGTCAACCGTCCAAAGTGATGGACAGTGCTCAAGAAGCGAGTACAGGCAAGGTGGAGAAAGCGGAGACAAGTGTCAGGGATGATTTGTGATAGACGATATTAGCAAGAGTGAAAGGCAAGGTTTGCAAGATGGTAGTGAGAACTGTTACGATATATGGTTTGGAAATGGTGGCTCTGACAGAAAAGACAGGAAGTGGAAATGGAGATGGCAGAGTTGAAGATGCTGATATTTTCAGTTGGAGGAGGCAGGAAATGAGTATATCAGAGTGGCAGCTCAGGTTGAGTGGCTTGGGGAGAAAGTTAACGAGGCAAGGCTGAAATGGTTTGGGCAAGATAGTGAATATATTGGTCAAAGCATGCTTAATATTGAGTTACCAGGCATGAGGAAATGAGGAAGACCACAGAAAAGATTCATGGATGTTGTGAACAAGGACATGCATAGGGTTGGTGTGACGGAGGAGGATGCTACGGATAGGATGAGATGGAGGCAGATGATCCACTGTGGTGACCCCTAAAGGGACCAGCCAAAAAAAGAGAGATTATGACATTACATGATTAATTTGTGTTTGGTTTCAGCACTAAGATCAAAACCAAATTATACTTGGTGAGAATTGAAAATGTACATGGGATGCATTTTTAAAAGGAAAATATAAAGCTCATGTTCACACTGTTACAGTTTTACCCAGAATGCAGAGCTGTATAATAATTCTACATTCTTAAAGTGAATTTTCAACAGGGACACAATCAAACTAAGTCAGTGCACTTTGAGTTCTCTCAAGTGACACATGCGGACAGAAAAAAAAATGAGGAAAGGGTGGCATTGTATAGTAGAAGGCCAAATGGAGAAGGGTGTAGTGGTAAAGAAGAGGACAGTATGTATTTGCCCTTCATTTAACAGGCAACTCTCACCACTGTGCACACAAGTATGAACATACAAAATCATTTGACTTGCATGAAGTGATTTCTACATGCACAGAAAACAGGGGGCTGTGTTTTTGGTATTCTGTCTGCTCTACAAATGTCTTGCTACAGTGCTTGTTGAAATTGTGTTTTATTTCCCTAGTGCATTAGCTCCATTTCACATTTTGGAAAAATCCCCTTTCTGTGTATGTGAGAAAAGGAAAAAAAAATCCTTGCTGGTGGTGAAGTGTAGTGTGATGGCATTGCATTGGTGGTTCACTGCACAGTGAAATAGGAGGGCCAAATGACAGCATAGATTCCAGCTGGCTGGTAACATGCAGCTGCTGACACATTCTCTATTCCTCATAATAATTCTTTAATTGAAAGTACATATCTCAAAACACAAGGAATAGTCAAGATGGCCTAATGTTATTGCACATAAGTAATCATAAGTAATGGGATGATAATTACTTCGTTGTTAGCCAAGGTACAAGGTCAACAATATTTTACCAGTGTTTATAAATGTTGTTTCTGAATGCCAGTATTGCATTCACATTTGACCAATCAGCATATGCAGTTACAGTATTTCTGTAACTATCAACAGTTAACAGTTCCTCTCCTGCTTGCACACTATAGAAGGGGCTAAAAAGATTCCCATTATTGTTTCTGTAGTTTGAGCACAAAAGAGGGCACCTGCTGCTGGACCATATAATGGTAGTGTACCAGATAATGATGCAGGATGGTAGGATGCTCTAGAAGGTGTTTGGGACAAATGGTCCTCTTACCCTCTCTTACTTCCTCAGGAAGTAAAGACATCTTTGAGCCCATTTAACTGTGTTCCAGGTGTTTGTGGGACACTATAGCCTGT
>VUQJ01039201.1:14494-25189 GCA_015108635.1 Andinoacara biseriatus | reverse complement strand
ATGCTCCCCACTGTGCTGCTGATGTTCTTTGTGTTCCTCCAAGCTGCCTGTGTTTAGTTGGACATGTGCCTTTTGGTTTGTATTTTCCTTTTTGAGGATTTTGTTGAATTCAAGCTAATCTTTATTTAACTTTATCTTTCTACATGTTCGGCATCCTCTCATCCTCGTCACACTCCAGTGACTGTTAATGGTTATTGAGAATAGTTATTCCAGCTACCACTTTATTAGTTATAGTGATAGTTAATGTGTTACAGTTTAAGCAACCTGTTAAATCACAGTTAAGTGAAGGGAGTTTTACAGTGTGCCTACCTCTGTATGAATGTGTACATTTGCTGTGCTGTTTCAATGATCTTCCTTACTGTAGGATCAAACACTGTCACGTACAGCATTTGTGAGCAAATCCTACTCATGCACACACAGAAAGGGCACAAAGGTCTTCTTTTTAGTCAAAAACACGTTTAGCAACAGTCAAAAGAGAGACAAGACAGACCTATTTGTCAGTGATTATTGTAAGTCTGTTAGCTACCAAGTAAGATTTGTGGATAACATGAAGCTGATTACAGAAACTTGTATCTTATCACAATTTTCCATCACAGTTTTTATCCCTTTGTAGGACATGCACCTACTGATATCACCAATCCAAAGAACTGCCTCTCATATTTACCAGCTTTATGGACAGCCACTTTATTCACAGCATATACCACCAGACATTATTGTTCTTTTTACCATTTGTTTGCATTGTAAGGCAATACAGAGAAAGGGCAACCCACTGAGGGAAAGATAATTTTGTTGCTGGCACAATGGGGTGCGCGGGCTCAAGATTCAGCGGCTTGATTGTGGAACCCAGAAGCCCTTAAACTGGAGGGCTTGAACTTAACTAAACACACATAAAAACTCCATATATAATGCAGGACAGTGAGGGGAAAGTAATAAGAAAACTTATAAGCTTTCAGATACCGCATTGATATAGAATATACCTTTCTCTAAGCTTCCTCAACAAAAGCATTTTTTTCACTGAGGTTACACATTTATGGTGTTCTCAAAAGCTGAATGAAGCCTCAAACAGCAGATATTAAAGTAATGTGGAATAAAGTGTCCATTTAATAAAATTAATTAAATTATTAAATTAATAATAGTAGTGTGAAATGTTAATAGTGTCATGGCTGGGTGTGGCAGGACCCCAACACAAGACCCTCGAAGTTCGAATAACTTTCAACTTAAGCTTTATTCACAAACTCGAAAGTAACAAAGCTGGACAGGAGCCAGCTACACAAGGAAACTTGGAAACTTGAGAAACAAAAAACACAGCAAAAGCCAACAATAACGGCTAGGGAGACGAGGACGCGACAAAGAACAGAGACAAAATGAGGGCTTAAGTACACACAGGGTAATCAGGCCAAGTGGAAACAACAGGGAACATCAGGTGAAAGAATGAGACTAATAACACAGGGGAAGCAAAACTAAACATAAAGTGCAGGGAACACGAGACTGTCAAAATAAAACAGGAAGTAATCCAACATGGTACACACAGACACAGAAGCAGAAAGTCAAGTGAGGACTAGAACACAGGAAAATCAGAATAACAAACCAACGACTAAAACCAAAACAGAATACAAAACTACAACAACCCAAGAAACTAATCCATAAAAAACCAGAACAAAAAACAGAACTTCACAAAAGGAAACTGGCCCAGGATCATGACAAATAGCTGTGCTGTTCAGCACGGAAAAGAGTTCCTTGCCTAGTTTCTGTTTTTTGTGAAATGATCATCCATTTATTTTCTGCAAGAACTAAATAACAAACAATTTGAATGTAAACTAACATTGAAAGGTTTAATTTATTTTCTTGCACTGACTTTATTGATAAATATAGTTGTATATAGTTGGTGATGCACTGCTTCAGAGGAGAATTTATTACAACCAAGATATGCAGAAGAGCATCTCTGAATGCACAAAACGTCACACCTTGGAGCAGAAGGGCTGCAGAAGCAGAAGACCACACCAGGTACCACTTCAATCAGCTGAGAACAGGAAACTAAGGCTACAATTTGCATGGGCTAGCCAAAACTGGACAAGAGAAGACTGGAAAAATGCTGCCTGGTCTGAAGAGTCTCAATTTCCGCTGAGATATTTGGATTGCAGGGTCAGAATTTGGCATTAACAACATGAAAGCATGGATCTGATTCATTTTGCCTTGTATCAGTGGTTTAGGGTCCTGCTACTTGTGGTGTAATGGTGTGGAGGATATTCTCTTGGCACTCTTTGGGTCCCTTAATATCAACTGAGCATCATTTAAAAGCCTACCTGAGTATTGTTTCTGCCCCTGTCCGTTCCTTCAGGATCACAGCATACCCCATCTTCTGATGGCTGCTTCCAGCCGGATAATGCACCATGTCACAATCATCTGAAAGTGGCAATTTGAGGACAATGAACAATGAGTTGATTGCACTCAAATGGCCTCCACAGTCACCACATCTGATGTGAAGGGACGGGAAATTTGTATCATGGATGTGCAGCTGACAAATCTGCAGCAACTGATTGATGCTATCATGTCAATATGGACAAAAATCTCAGAGGAATGTTTCCAGCACTTTTTTGACTCGATGCCATGAAGAATTAAGGAAGATGAAAGTGGGCCCAAAGTGATACTAGCAAGGTGTAACTAACAAAGTGGCCGGTAAGTACAGATGTACAGAGTACATACAGTTACTTTAAACAATTAACAGTTTCAGTTAAGATAAAATGTTAATGGAAAAAAAAAAATGACTTCCTCACTTGAGCGCAGTGTGACCCTGACACCCGACACTGTCAGCCTCAAGCAGTATTAAGCTGGAAGCCCCACAAAGCACTTGCGAATGAATCCTTATATTGGCATGCAGATGGTGTAATAGTAGACCTTTAGGAGCTTAATAAGGATAGAGTAAAGATGGCACATTAGCATACACAGCGTTTAGGCTCACACCATTCTATCTTCCAGCTGTGATTTAAAGCATCGCTAAAATTATATTGAAACAAATGCTGCTCCCTGTGAGCGAGCGGATACCGCAGCAGAAGTAATGTTGTGAGAGCGCCTGATGCAGGACCCCATTCTTCACTGTTATGTTTATATATTCACACACACACACAAAGAGCCTGCGATTCCCAAACTCTCAGGGTTGATATTGTCTGCTTCAGACACTGTCCAGGCCTTGTGCCTGTGCGTCTCTGTGAGGAGCAGCCAAAGCTCTCTGTCAGCTTCTTTCTCTAACATGTCTTGCTGGCACTTCTTTAATTCTGAAGGTCATTGGGGGCTTCAGAGGCAAATGCAGTACCACTATGATCAGAAGTTATTTTATTCCTGAAATAGTAATTGTGGGGTTTGACCTAAAGAGTCTTTGGACTTTCTTTGATGTTCTTTGTATTGATCACATCAATACTAATTAGGAAGATGACAGTGAGATTTGAGCATTTCTTGGTGACTCACCTTGTGATTATAAGATATCATAAAACACCAATAGGTACAACAACGGACCTTCTCTTATGGTAATAATAAGCACAGAGGGTTATGGTTGTGCCACGTGGTTTGAAAACTAGAACAAGCAAACTGCAGTATGTTACATTTCTGACTCAATCTTTGATCTCCTTCATGCCTGTGAAATTTAGTGACACAGTTGGGGCTCCACATCCTCAACCTTTAACACTGTGGTGAATCCAACCCAAGATGGCCACTTTTGTCTCAGTTTGTCACATTTCTGGGAAAAAAAATTTTAAATTCTCATCTCTGATGATATTCAGATAGAAATATGACCCAATATGATATAAAAAAAGACATATATAACCAATACCTGTTCAAACTAATGAACATTTGAAAATGTGTGCATTTGAAACCTTCAGATGTCATAGAAAAACTGTAAGTCGTGCTTTTATGCACGTATTCGACTTTTTTAATCAGCACTGAAAACTTCAAAAAAAAAAAAAAACATATAGTGAGAAATGTGCCAAAGCAAACTACGCTTTCCCGAGCTCTCATTACTGATTTACACCTCTGTCCTTGACAGATTTTTTTTTTACATTTAGACGGGCTATTCTGCAACTGGTGACATACACAATGAAATACTACTAACATATCTATTTTTATCACTAAGACATTTCAAATTTTAGGCAGTACTTCTCAGTCATATGAAAAATGGTCTTTCTGATGTGCACTTGTTGCAAAATCGTGTGAAGGATTTCAGCAGTCATTAGAGCACTGAGCGAGGAATAACAACCAGGAAAGTATATATTCATTTAATGTGGCACAATTAAGCTAAAACCTGATACAATAACAGAGACAGGACAGCAGAATAAAAGGAAAATACTCTTTAGAGAGGCAATTACAGGAATATTTATTGGCGCTTTAGAGAAAGATTTAGTTTGCTTTGTATGAACTCCACTTGAGCTGTCAGCACGTTTACACATGAGCAGACATGAAAATATTCTTAATGAGGATCTGCACAACTCAACCCACAAATCAAATAAGTATGCAAATGTGGACAGTGGAATTCTTAACAAACAAACAGCGTGTCTCAGACACGCTTTTCCCCTGCGTCGTGCACTTCAGGACGCAGGTGTGTGTTTTTGTGTGCGCAGCTTTCAAGTCTTGCAAATTTAAACTAACCAACTGAAAACACTTTGAGTAAATCAAAGCAAATATATTTCAAAACTGCACTGTAGGAAAGGATATCAAAATGAGACTTTAATGATATACATAGAACATGATACGCACAAAGGAATTAAAAATATAACCTCAATCAATAAGAAGGGGAGAATTTGAAACTAAATCAAAGCCTTTTAAAGCTCAGTTACTTAATGCAAATATGGCTTACTAACATGGAGGAAATCATAACCAGTTCTTTTTGTTTGGTCCTCATTTTTTTTTCCTTTGCTTTTCACAGGATAATGATATTGTGAAGTTGCATCTAAAAGGGACTTTGTCCGTCAATATATGCGCTGCCCGTCCAAACCCAGGCCTCTTATTAGATTTCAGCCATAAATAATTGATGATTTGCACCTCCCCCATCTCCCTCAGGCGCTCTTTCTGTGTCGCATCCTTGCCGTTGCCTGTGGAAAAGGACACTCAAGGTTGAGCAGTGCGATTTCATGCGTGTTGTGTTTGTGTGTGTGCGTGTCAGTGTGTTCATAAACCATGACACCGAGAGGAGAGTTCAAAGAGAGGGGGCATCCCGGTTTGACTTCAGGAAGCAGGTGACTTACCGAGAGAGGCAGCAAATGGTAAAATGGAGAAAGAAAAGCAGATAATTTCATAGAAGAAAAAAAAAAGTGCAGCATAATAAAGTCAAGTGCATGAAGAAAATAACATGATGGGCTGGCTTTAGATTAGAAAAAAAATGTATGATCGGTTTGCTGAAACTGGGTCATGGTGCAGGAAACATGCTATATAAACACAATGAGAGACAAATGTGTACATGTTTATGTTACAGGGAAAGGATTATATTACAGATTAATCTGGATGGGCTCTTTACTGTATGGAGGTTTTTACATGAACCGGTTTGCAGAATGGCAGATGGTCTTGATTTACATTTCTTTATAGTCAAAGTTTTCAAATAGGCAAACAGATATGCCTATTTGATGGCTTTGTGCTCATCTAATATGCAGATAGAAAAACATAAATAGCGAGTTATGCAAATGTGCATTGTTAGCTTCTGACACATTTCATGAATTTCAAAACAGAGAGAGAACGCATAACTTATCCTTTGCAGCGGTGCCTCTGTCACACTTAACTGCTGAAATGATCACTATGCATGCAGCTAAATAAACAGAAATGAAAAAGTCAAAAGTGCAAGACAAAGGATGAAATTTTAATGGTTTAAGTAGGCAGATTAACGGCCGCTTATTATTGTCAACTGTAAAGTGACAGCAGAATGAGGGAAAATTTCACGGTTTACACTTTGTGCACAAGGCTCAAAACAACAACAGTTTGAATCTGAGATTGAAAGTTCTGCCTTGATCTTACAGACATTATAGGAGCTATTCTGAAGCTTTCAATCGTGTCAACCAATGTCCCTTTGGAGATGAAGCTGCCCAGTTGCTGAGGAACAGTAGATGTTCAAGCTTCCCTTTATTTCCACTTCTGAGCATTAACAGAAAGAGAGAGTAATAGCTCGAGCTGTTTTGGATGTGGTGGTTTTAATGTTGTGGCTGATCAGTGTAAGCAGATGAGAGTCGAGTCAGATAATTTAAGGAATATCAAGCTGTGTTTTCTTTTGGCAGCCGTTGCACACAGAATGATTCCTGACACCATCTGCTGTCTTCCTGTCTTTGTTTTTCACTTTCCTTCTTTATACCAACCTCTTTGTTTGTTTGTTTTTTCAGTCTCTCCGTTTCTGCCACAAATTCTCCATATCTGTTTTTCACCCTCTCCCTTTTGTAGCTTTTTATTAAATTTGATATGATCACCCTTTGGTTAAGTTCAAAAGAACATTTTTTTGGGCTGGACAGTGATCAATGCCAGATTTGTGGACACTAAAAAGCTTGTGATTGTTTTCCGTGTTCTTCCGCATTCTACTGAGGCCCCTGTTTAATAAATGCATAAACTTTCAAATTGCCAGCATGTCCTGTTTTTTTTTTTAACTTCAATCATCTGAGCCAATACCAAGAGTTAATAGCAAAATAAGCTGTTTGGCATTAGCAAGTTTTTCACTGGTGCAACCCACATACTAAACTGTGCTGCTCAACCCACAAATGCATTTGCCTTACAAATGTAGCACCATTTTATTGGCAAGAAGCATTGTTACAACAAAGAAATGATCAACCAAACACAAATAGACATTGCAGGTGAAAGTGTCACGTTTTGCAATCAAACCTGATTACACTGCACCCAGTGGTTCTGTAACAGTGCTTCGAATGAAGACTCACAGTCTATATATCTCTTTGTCTTTCCCTTCCTCTCCCCCTCCTCCTGAATATGTGTAAATGTGGGTGTGCATGAGCGCTGATTTGCTTTATTCCTCAGAGGACTGAAAAGTTTGAAAGCTCTCTCTGTGATTCTGTCTGGGTTCCTGAAGACATTGTTGTCAGGATTTTTTCTGGCTCTAAAAATAGGCACTCATTAAATCAGAAGAGTCATAATTGCACACAGCGATCAGGAGAATGATGGCGTAAAACTGTCTGTCTCAACAAAGCTGAAAGGCGTGTCATCATATCTCTCTCACAGCCAGGGATCGTCCCCTTCTTATGAATTTAGCCAAAGTTTCTAGGAATATTATTTAGTTTTACAGATAATATGACTGGGTTTTAATTATCCATGTAAACATTAAAGGGATGGACCTGAAAACCTAAGACGTGCAAACTATTATTCCGAAACTGTCCAAAAAACAAACAAAGTTAATGTAATGCCGTCAAATCCTGCTGAAAACGTGTGCTTATTAGCAATACATTTTGCTGATCCGTTACCACAGGACAATAATCATAACAGTCAATAATAGAATTCACTGAGACCTTCACGTGTTTTCATGTGGTTTTTGGCATTTCCTGCTTACTTTCCTTTCTGAATCGCTGTCCATGGTGCTGATCACCTTGTCCTCAGAGTCCTCACTGAGAATCAGAACACATAAAGATTCACTTTTGGCTTGTTTTTTATGTCTCATTGTTTGTGTAACAGCCATGTAACACTTTAGCTCCACCTGAAGCAGAAGGAAATTTAAGGATGGCAGTGAAGCAAACAGCATGTTTGACCGGCGTGATACCAAGAATTTGGTACAGATGATTCTTTTCACCTTGAATGATTTGATAATCTTCTTTTAATATAAATGAGTAACCAAGAAATGTGACCTCTGGTTCTACTCGACCAGGTAACTTTTTTTTTCCCCTGTGGGAGACTAATCTCAGGTTGAATCTCAGTAATCATCACTACTTGTGCTTGTGAAAAACCAGAATATTATAATTACTAAGAGTAATCTGCATAGACTTTTAAGCAGTGACAAAGTAAGATACAACAGTGCTTAATTATGTTGACATAATAATGTCAAGTAGTGCTCTCAACCTGTCACATTAATGTCATTCCATTCAGAGTAAATACAAATTAAAGTATTTCATACTTTGTACTAACACACAGTTGTCCATCCAGTGTAGCTGTTCCTTTAGCTGAACCCTGGATGTGTGCTCTCATTTATGAGCAAATTTCCACATTTCATGTCTGTGTTTTGCAGTCCTCTAGTGGTTTAATACTGATACTACATGATGTAAAAAGTAGGGGGTAAATTTTCTGTGAAATGTGCCAAAGCATTTTTGTTGGCTTTATATTACAAACACAGAGTTAGACTGGTGCAGTCATAGTGTAGGAACAATATGAGATAGATGTATGCAGTTACTATTGTTGAACAACAAACACAATTTGTTATGCTGTAATAATTATTGATTTTTACAGTTACCCAGTCACACACAGTTACTCAGGATTGTGCCTGCTATGTGTAGCCAATTAACTGTGATGTATGTCATTCATAATCTCATTATCAGACCACATCTTTGAAACCAAACTTTATTTTGAACTCAACACAATCAAGTTTGATGACTGCAACTTCCACAGTTGTACCTGCCACAGTACCTAAAGCCATCTTTGAGGTAGTTCTTGCTACAGTAGGTGCCACTAAAGTCATGTTTACCATGACAGACTAACAGTGTGGAAATAATACTATTAAGGTAAATCCCCAAATGTTGTGCTGTGTACTACATTGTCTGTGTGTGATGGGTTAAATGCAGCGACTGAATTTCACTGCATGTATATGTATGTGACAAATAAAGCTCTTTCTCTAAATGACTCAGGAAAATAGGAGCAGTTGTACCTCAATGAGAAGAGGTAAACTGTGGTCCTCCGCCTGAAGCCAGAGCTAGGAAAGGAGCTTGCTGGCAACATAAAACCCAAATTAATAACATTGTTCCTGTGTCCTGTGGGTCCCCTACCCAAAGGGACAGACACTGGGGTTAAGAGCTGGGTGGTAGACAAAGACAGAGACCTGTATATTGTAACCTTGCGCATGCCCAATTAGTTCTCTAATGTGGTAAGTCACCTCTCCAGGAAGCAGAGCAAGAGGTAAAGCAGTGCCAACTAGATAGATTTGGTCTTACTGCTACACCTGGAGAGGGTTCTGGAGCTGAGGTCCTGGAGAGGGACTGGATTCTGTCCTTTTCTGTAGGATTTATGGTGGCAGGTGTCAGGTAGGGCTAGGGATACTCGCAAGCTCCTGACGGAGTGTTGCAATTTTGGAGTCATCTCTATATGACTTCAAGGTGGTACGGGCAAGACACTCAGTGTTGACTGTGTCTATGCACCAAACAGCAACTGAGGATCTTTGAGGACTCCAGGGTTCTCCTGGAAAGCTTCAGTGCTCAACTGAATGACAAATGAGAAACCTGGAGAGGGGTTATGAGGAGTAAACCGTCGGACTGGGAGGAAAAGCCCGTTTGATCTAAAGTCACATTTTGTCATTTGATTTCTGTGCTAGGCATGAACAAACACCATGTTTTTGTTCACAAGATGGATCACAAAACTATTTGGAGTCAGAGCACCTTTGGCCAAAGGTCAATGATGGGCTGTAGCTGTGATATATGTCTTGGACATTTGGATGAAGAGAGGAGTAGCACTTTCAATTGATCACCACCTGGTGGTGAGGATCAGATGGTGAGGAAGGCTGCAGACCTGGTAAATCCAATATTGGGAGGTGGTGGAAAGAGCTTTAAGGAACCAACATGTCTTTGGTAAAGGAGATAGAGTATTAAGACTTAAGGGAAGCCTCATCTATCACCCTGGTGGAGATGCTATGGTAGCTATGAAACTGGTTGTGGATGACATCCATTCTGCTAGGAAAGGCTCTGGATGTTTCAGTATTGTGTGAAGGTTGGGGACAGTACCTGTGGAGCTGCAGAATGATTCTTCAAAAAAAGGTGACCCTGGGGGTGTGCTCCAATTATTGTGGGCATCAAAATGCTCAGTCTTACTGGGAAAATGTATTACAGGGTGCTATAAAGAAGGCTCTGACTGACTTCAGAACTCAGATTCAGGAGGACAGGCTAGCTCTTTAACCTTGCAGGACATCTGGACGAGTCATAGGAATGTGACAGTCTACATGCATTTTGTTGATTTGGAGAACACATATAACTGGGTCCCCTAGGCCCTAGGGGATCCTTGGAAGTAAGAGATGAGCTTCCTCTGTATCCATCTTGATCTTTCCCTACAGTGTTTCCTCTGTAGGGTGGTTGGACTTAGCCTTAGAGATCAGGTGGAGAGCTCAAACATCCAGATGGAGCTTAGACTCCTCTAGAATTGCTGCTCTTTGCACTGAAATGAGTGTGTTGGATGCATTGAAATATGTATGGATGAATGGAAGCTGTTCTTGCTGGCAATGAAACTTAATCTTTGGGAATAAGCTAGTAGGCAGCAGTAAGTAAGTACTACTCACATAAATATACAGCAAAATATATAGAGATTAAAAGATCAGAGATGTACTACATCAAATAAATTGCAGTTTACACTGAGGAGTGAGTGTGTACATCTTGTGATTCAACCTCACCAGAATGTTACTATGGAAGCTGCACCTGGTGCAGATGAGTCACCTTCAGATGGCTGCAATCATTAACACACACACACACACACACACACACACACACAGACACAGACACACACACACACACACACACACACACACACACTGATCTCTTCACT
>VUQJ01039178.1:17564-29099 GCA_015108635.1 Andinoacara biseriatus | reverse complement strand
AAAAATTATGGCTAAGGGTCGACTTCAAGCCAATTATTACAATTTCACAAGCAGTACTGGGCAGGTATGGTTAGAGGAAGATTGTGCTGATTTGTGAAATTTACTGACTTGCTCTTATATCCAAAATTAATTAAGAAGATCAGTTGGTTTCAGTGGGATGGTGCTGGCCTTTCTACGCACAGAGACCGGAAGCAAAGGTGGAACAACACGTTACCAAGAGCTTTAAAAGACTTCTGAAGGAGTTTTCAGGAGCTGCGTCTGTAAACTCGGCAAGCAAAGTGCACGCACCTTCACTCGAGATGATTAAATATTCTCTTCTACAAACAGATGGAAAACCAACATCCTGGAAAGCAAACTTTACAGCGGTCTTCAAAAATGTCACCAAAATCCATTATATTTTCTCGTGTGACTACCCATCTCTCAACATGAAAACAGGACATAACGGGATATAGAGTGCAGTTTGGATTAAGGCCCCTAGGCAGATCACCAGAGAAGCACTTTCTGAGTTTACATCAGGTACAACAGAATGATCGTTCCAGTACTTTAAAGCTGCTCCCACTGAGGTTTCTTACTGGTCCCCGCTGTGGATAAATCATATTTCTGCCGACATTCTTTACTCCTAAAGATGTCCGATCTCTGCATTTCTTTGTTGTTGCACGTACTGAATATATCTCAGTGTTTGCGGTGAGGCTGGTTTAAGTATTCTTTGTATTTACATTTGCAGCATTGCAAAACAGTGTTTGTTTGTTTTTTCATGCCCACGTAATTTACATCATATCATTGTTTTCAATAGAATCTGTAAATGTTCCATTAAGACAAATGAAAGCAGTACTGGCACAAACTGTGGTGACTCAATGAACAGACTATTCTTTTTGAATGCATTAAAGTACTGAAATCATTAAAAAGCTCTAAACAAATGTCGAGAGGTTGTACACATGAGACTTGGATGCACATAGCTGTCTAGCCATTGTAGCTATATAAACCTAACCAAATGTGTTCTTGTATATTTTGAAGTAAGTCTTTGGATTCAGCCACACTGATATGTCATTATCTATGTTTTTTGTAGATACCTAACCTATTTAACCTATAAAATTTAGCAGAGGAAAAAAGGTTTTTTTGGGGGTTTTTTTTGCCATCCATTAACAAGCTCTCTGGGTAGGCTAAGAAGAAAATCTGTCAAAGTAACAGCAGTAGCAAACTGTGCTAGATGGCAGTGCCCCTGCCTGTCGGAAACACGCTGTTTTTTTTGACCGATCAGTATGGCTGCCCTCAAAAACATATGGTTGTATATTGAACAAAGTCTGACTGAAAGAATTGTGACAGCCACATTTGCAAAATTACACAAAATGACACATTTTTCACACAATATGTGTCATTTGATGTTGGCATTTTTATCATTTGAAAGACAAAACATAAAAAAAAAACTTCCTAAACTAGTCACTTCTTCCCAATTTAAAAAAAAAAAAAAAAAATCAAGCAAGAAACAAACAGCAAAAAATAGGCAGGAAAATATTTTCCAGTCTGTCGACTTCATGTGACCTGGTAAAAGTAGATCCTGCCCCTGCATCTCAAGCCCGCATTGAAAACCCACATTGATGGAATCAGTACTCCCAGAGAGAAGACGCATCGACAGATTTACCATCACACATAAGTGTGCCTCCCTGGTCTCCACGAAGGTACTTGCCGTTGGAGCCCTTAATTGCGACACGTCCATGTTCCAGGAACTCAAGGAAAAAGTTCTCCGACTTTTCTCCATCTGAGCACACTAGGCCACTGCCAGAGACGTACCAGAACTTTCCATTCACACCTGCAGACGAATGCCAGTTGATTATTGTCTTAAAAAAAACAATACAATACAATACAAAAAGCAGCTGCATTGATTAAAATTGAGTATGTTGTGCACACACACCCTGACTTTTTATGTTATAGGCGCCGTCACTGAAGATCAGTGTGAAGATGTCGTAGACGGATCGATTCGCATCCAGAGTGTTTGCGTTCTTGTGGTGACACACAAAGCCATTCTCTCCACGAAGGATCAGCATAGGGCGGTTGATGAGTTTCATCAGGAGCAACTCATCATCACCTGAAAGGAAGGACAAATACGTGGTGGGAATTTCAAACGGACTCACGGCTGACTCTTTAGCGGCTTCATTAAAGGCACATACCCACTGTATCGCTGACTGCTGAGAGCTGCCCATTCTTCTTTGTACACACGTACTTTCCGTTGCTTGCTTTCAGTGCTACCCTTTGTCCTCTCCATTCAATATCAAACATTGTGTTGACCTCACTGGGTAAAAGATACAGACAGGCAGATGGAGAGGTTGAGGTGAGCCATAGAACTACCAAGATTTCTGCATTAATTACCCATAAAATGCATTTTGAACACCACAAGAAGTCCTAAAATGACATATTGGAGCATTTCCAGGACTGGAACCAACTCTTCAATGGATCATATAAGTTTCACTCTAATTTACTGTTTACTTCTTCTTTTGGAATATGGTTAGATTGAGGCACAAAAACCACTTGCTCTGGGTTTGTAAAAGATTAGTTTGGATTAAAAATACCAATAACAGGAACAGCAACTGCACAAACAACCAAAGCAGTGCGAGGAGAGTCATTGGTCATTATTAATCTCTGGGTCTCTTTCACAGTGTCTCTCTCCCATCAGCCCCGGCCGGTCGCGGCAGATGACTGACCCGCCTGGCTCTGCTGGAGGTTTCTTCCTGTTAAAGGGAGTTTTTCCTTCCCACTGTCACCACGTGCTTGCTCACAGGGGGTCGTTTTGACTGCTGGGTTTTCTCTGTAATTATTGTGTGGTTTTTACTGTACAATATAAAGTGCCTTGAGGTGACTGCTTATTGTGATTTGGAACTATATAAATAAAATTGAATTGAATTGAATCTATGTCTCCGTCTAAGTTGCAATTATGAACAACCTAATCTGATTAAAATGAATAATTCATCGGGAGTGGCGAAGTTTTGTTGTTAAATACAATGATAAAGTGCAGGCTTGAAAAAGTGAGCAAATCCTTGAATTTAATGACCTGTAGAACCAACTTTAACTGTGACTTGCACAATAATAGCATATTTTGGATGATTCCTACTTACAAAACTGCTTCAGTTCATCAGTATTTCAGGGAAGATTTGATGGAACAGCCCTCTTCAGGTCTTGTCACCATTTCTCAGTTGGGTTTGGGTATTTTGTTATTGTATTACCCCACCCTCTTCTAATCTTCAGATCATGGACTTGCTAGCCTGAAATTCTCGATAGTTTTGAATTCATTGCAGTTATGAACAACCTAATCAGCCCCAGACCATGATACTCCCTCCACCGTGCTTTGCAGTTGGGCTGAGGTGTTGGTAGTTGTTGCAGCACCTTTTATCCTACAAATTGTTGTGAATTTCTGCTCACAGAGCATTGTCCCACAAATGTCATAGAGCTTACTGGTGGTCTTTTGAGATGTTTAATGGATTTTTTCCCCACTCTTTCAAGAATGCACATGTCCTTTGTGTCAACTTTGGGGGAGTAGGGACAGAGTAATGAGAATGCTGAACTTCCTCCATTTGTGGACAGTTTTTCATACTGTAGACTGATAAACACATAGGTCTTAATAAATGGTTTTGTGGTATTTTATAGTTTTCTGTATGTCTGTAATGCTTCTTTTGAGGTCAAAGTCATGCTTCACACGCCACTACTTGAGAAGAGCAGACTTTGTCAGTAACTAGACTTCATGTGTCCCAATTTTTACAGGGCAATATTACAAGTCCCATGCCCAATCTTTGTTTGTTACAGTAGCATGTTAAACATGAAGCTACAGTGCCTCACTGTGGCCTCTTGAGGTACATAATGGTATATTTAGATGAGATCAATGGTGTCTTCAGTAAGTATCTCTGCAGAACACAATGTATAAAAATGTCTGACATAACATGGAAACTGTTTGTTTATTCTTTTTTCACATCAGTACAAAGCTTACACATTGTTCCTGTAAGGCTATAAGAGCTACTTACACCTCTGTGGCAGTGGATTGGATCTCTCCATGGGTCACTAATGTCCAGTAGGATCCGCCGTTGGTCCTGAACATAGACTTTTTGGTTTCCTTATCTATCTCCATCTGAAAGGTCTCCATGTCTGTCTCCACGTCTTGATTGGCTGAAATACTCACTCCTGGTAATAAAAGGAGAATAAGTGTGTCTTTGCCTTTGCCTCTTTTTGAATGACAGTTACTCAGGGTTTAGCATTGCAAAAGAGATGATCTTGTGCATAATGGTAATCCAGCGTTAGTTGCTCAATAGTTTTCTGCATCATTTTAGTTGCTATGAGGGTTCTGCAATACCAACAAAAATGCTTTTTTTGCTGTGGCTTTGAGACTCCTGCTGGTCTAACTTTGCAAAGGTATGTGCAACAACAGGACAAGTGGAATAATTTGTACTAAAATGAATATTTATGCAATTCTAACTATTACTTGTATTTACAACATTCACAAAAAGTCTTAAGTATGAATCATTCGTGCCTCGTAGTCTTCGGGAATCAAGAAATCGTCTCTTTAGTCTGGTTTTAGGTAGTGGATTACACTGTAGCATTTTTAAGGTTTGCGTGCTTTGGCTTTTCTTCCCTACCATAAAAGGATATCATCCCTTTAGGAATTTATTTTACCTTTTTACTTAATTGGGTTTGACTAAGAAATAGGTTTACTGGCCTTGTAGCTATTTAACCAACCAGCATTTGATTTCTTAAACAAATTACATGTGCTCATGTGCCCAGCTCACGTGATCTGCTTGCTCCTGTTCTCTAACTGCAAGTGCCTCACTTGCAGCCAGTCGAGTGCTACATTCCCTAATCCACATGTCCCATAAACTACGGCGGTAACACAGACACATATAACTGAACTGTGTCTGCTGTAGTTCAAATTAGATGCCACAGAAATATCCTTTAACCTTTCTCTTAATCCCGTTACAACCCTAATCCCCCACAGTCACCCCTCCACCCTTCCTGTTCATTCGCTTGCTGTAATTCCCTGAGTGGTGAAAAGCAAATCTGCACGGCAGGGTCCACTAAGCAGCTTTCAGTGCCTTGTTCCTTAAAGAAATGTGGAGCTGCCACAAGGCGAAACAGGGGGAAATAAGTCTTTACCTTCTGTTATGAGGATGAAGTGTCAAATTGCTGGAATATTGCCCTCATAGTGATCTTTTTAATGCAGAATAGTATTCTCGCATCAGCACTAATAATCTCTGCAGCTCAACATTAGGCTGAGAATCTCAGACTTACTTTTGCGCTGTAGAGCTAATTTAACAATAGCAAACTTGTCCTGCAGTAATAGCTGTTAGAATTATTCCTTTAATTGACTCTGAAAGCTTGAGATAACTTTGGGAAAACAAAATCTCCTCCTTGTCCCTGCCACACCTGCATAATATTATTGGGCAGAGCAGATCACATCATGCAAGCTGACAGGAGATCATATACCTGATCTGTCTGCTAAGGCCCGACTGTAGCTGATAACGCCTCACTTTCATAGTAGTTAAGTATAGATCCACATAATTTGGAGAACTTCACATAATGTATGAAAGTAGAGAACGAGTAGCTGTAAAGCTTAAAGTCCATTGACGGTAATTGACGCCACCGGGATATGGCTCTCTCCTGCACACTGCTTAATCTTCAATGGACACACAGTGGAAATGACAAAGCCCATTACTGCAACTGCCTCCACAGTTGCTGTCAACCCTTCCAACATTCAGGCAAACATGGCAGAGCTTCATTTCCTTAGCTAGTAACATGTAACTGATTAGCTTTTTTGGTTACCACAACATAGCTTAACATATGCTTTAAGATGTATTTTAAAAAAACAAAAGCAGAGACAGACGTAGTGTTGCTCTTAGACGATATGCCATGAGCTCTATTGTGTCCTTTTACTTAAGCTGACCTCTGTTAACTCCAATACCTACACCCAGAAAACAATGTATCCATCATGGTTCAGTTTTTGAATAACTGAAAATATCACTAAATCAGAGAGACCACTCATCAGAAATCAAATGCACTTTGCGTGTAATCGTCAACAGACAAAAGACAGTGGAACTTATTCTGCCCTTTAGTGCATTCTAGCTGTTTATCTTAAATGTTTATGTCCTATTTGGTGTCTAATTTTTTTTTACAATGAGTCAGTTAATGTTTACCTAAAGATTTAATGTGTTTGCAAATGCTTAAATCAAATTGTTAACCCTGTCAGACTGTCGCCCATTAAAGTTATCGCCTCTTTAATGATCTTGAACCTAATACTCTGTTGACAACATCATACTATAAGCGTAGCCTCCTGTTCAGCATTCAATAAAGCAGATCTGTAACTACATGAAGAACATACTTTTTTTTTTCTCAACACTGCATTGCACCGAAATTACCTTGTTTGACTGAGACATATCTTTTATTGGCAGCTTGAAAAACTACTTGTGGATGACTCTCCTCTAGATCAAATAGCTCATCTTTTCCAGGCTTGGAGCATCGGCCTGACCGCAAAGTTCCCGTGGGTCCCACTGGGGCCAGGTATTTCCCATCACAGTCCTTAAAGGCCAGCTTGCCAGATTTCAGCTCCAGAGTGAAGCTAGTTGTGTTGGTATTCTCCTTCACGAGTTTGCCGTCATTGCTGAGGAAGCGGCTGTCACAGGTCTTCAGGCTGTACTTGCCGTCAAGGTATACCAAGGTGACCAGGGAGTCCACTCCCCAGGGAATGTTGCTGTCCACTGATATCTCTCCATCTGAAGCAGATAGATGAGCATAGCGCTTACGTGCCACACTAAGAAGGCTGGCTTGTGGATGTAAAGCCAAATGGACGGCCCACAGCTCTTGTTCCCCAATGACTTGGGCAAAGCAGGATAGATAGTCTGCTGAGCCTCCAAAGTAACGCAGGTAGGGTTCTGATTGCAGTGCCCAGCGTCCGTCAGACTGGGGCACAATAAGGAAACGGCATTCAGGATCAGGCTTCTCTGCCCCACAAATGATCTTACCATCTTTGTCAGAGGCCAGATAGCGTCCCAGGTGACTGCGGAGGAACACTACTTGCCCATCTTGCTCATCCTGCTCTAAGGTCCAAATCTGTTTCTTCTTCATGCTAGTACCTGAGGCATTCACCTTGAATCCAAAAGCCTCAGCTGTCAGGTAGCGATTCTCATAGTTGATGAGGCCAAATTGCAGCTTCAGAGCTTTGTTAATTCCGTTTGTGGTCATGTTTGAACAGGCCACACGTTAAGATTGCGTGCAGAGAAGTTTAGGGCAGACAACGCAAAGGGAAATAGGCATGAGACTGAACGGCAAAGAGTACAATGCTGGATTTCTCTCCTTTTTGTCTCTCAAGCTGTGAATTAGCTCCACTTATCTCCCTTTATAGATAGTTTAGTGTCCTTCCTTCTCTTGTCACTTTCTCTCTTTCCCCACCGGACTTGCACAGGCACTTGCTCTTGGTTCCCTAATGAGTTAGGATTAAAATCAGCAGGACACAGCACCTCAATCCAACAAGCTGCTGACGTCACAAACCAGCGCACCAACCACAAACCGACCCCCTCCTCCTCCCTGTTCTCCAGCACACGTCTGCGCAGCTTCATGCTCTGTCTCTTCTGTATCTCCCGTTCTGCCATCTCCTCCTCCTCTTTTTTTTCCTTCTTGTCTTCCTTCCCTGTAACTCACACTGACACACTCATTTGTCAACCAGACGCCTATTGGTTCCCACTTTTCCCTATTTAGGTCCGTATACTAGTAGCCACGCTATCCAAGCCCAGGATTATCCTAGCGTTGATCTGCTGGCGAACCACAGTCTAATTGGAAAATGTCCAGAGAGTAAAGGTGCTTTTGGCTGTTCCCCACTGCTTTCCCTTCTCCTTTGATTCCCTTTTACAAATAGATTTTTTTTTTTTTAATCAACGATTAAGTTTAAAAAGTGCAATACTATCTATGAGGAGCATTCTCTTAGTGAAGCATCCCTTTTCCGTTGCATTGATCCAGCATTTGTGTACATTGCATAATTCCAACTCTCAAAGTACTTTAATGAAAGTAATGTTGTAAATGTTATGTTTATGACACCAGGTCTGCAGGGACTTTCTGGAAACCTTTGTTTGCTTTGAAACAGGTATTTGAATTTCTAAGGTCTTTAAGTCACACCCCGGATTTGAATAGCTCACATTTGCATTTCTTCACTCTCGCACTGGCTGACGTTCGTCTTTATTCTGCTTCGTCTTTCTGAACCTTCCTGTTATTTTTTCAGTCAATTAATAATAGAGGACACAACCTCATACACTGGCGTGCACTGTGACCTTTGTCACAGTATGTGCTTATATCTACATTTGTAAGAGCATTACCAGTGTCTTTCACAGGTTCCTAAGGATGTTGTGGGCAATACCAATGTGAACTGTAATATCGTAAATCCACAAAACTATGCGATAAGGACTGCTTTGCAAAGCGAAATTTTGAGGGTTTTATTTCTGCTCAGTAACCTTTAATGGCAGTTGCTCTGATCTATTATTAAGAGTGATTAACATGGTGGGCCCAGACCACCTTAACGACTCTAATGTTAATCTACGGACAAAGGTTGGTAATGGCCTGAAGCGAGACAGAAACTGTACTTAGAGAACAAACAAAAATGCTTAATGTGGTTCCAGTAATAAATGTACCAATTTTAATTATTGTAGCTAAATTCTCAGTAATTAAATCAGTGTCACACAGGGTTAGAGTAATTGAATCACTGAGAAGATGAGTGGTAGAAATTATCCTGAGTGCAACACTATAAAAACATTCCAGGAAGCAGATTATAAAAAATGTGTATATATTATCTATATTTAAAGCATTTTTCCCCACTCTGCCTCCAGTATAGCTGTTTTGGGGAGAAAAAAAAACCCCATATGGAATCTATGAAGAGTTGTCTTCAACATTTGTAGGTTTACAGTCATTTGAAAAACAGCATTTGCACAGGAAACTATGCATTTATGTCAAAATTAAGTAAAACTTTACTGCCTTGACAGGAATTAGTATCAGGCAGGTGCTGCTAATCAGACATACTTGACTAACATCCTCAGCAAGTGTGAGCACCTCTAAAAAAGCAGAAGTTTTGACAGTTTGCTGATCTGGAGCCTTCTGAATGTGTTAAATTCATGAGAGTATAATTAGAAAAAAAGATTGAACAACTATGGCTTATTTGGTAGGGCCACCAGGAGAAGGCCTCTTCTCTCTAAAGAGAACATGGCAGCACAGCCTCAATTTGCAAAACTGCATCTGAACAAACCGCAAGACAATGTCCTTTGGGTGGACAGGAAAGGTGGGAGCTGTATATTTGTGGAGATGTTTGGCCATAATCATATCAGCGTGAACACCTCATGCCAACTGTCATGCACGGTGATGGAGGGGTGATGAGTTAGGCTTGTTTAACAAACCACAGGACCAGGGCACCTTACAGTCACTGAGTTGACAATGAACTCCCGTGTATACCAAAGTCTAGAGTCACATGTGAGGCCATCTGTATGACAGCTAAAGCTTGGCTGAAGTTAAGTCATGCAACACGACAAGGATCCCAAGCACAGCAGTAACAACAAAATGACTGAAAAAGGAAAGAATCGAGGTGTTGCAATGGTCAAGACAAAGTCCAGACTTCAGCCCACAAACCTCAATGAACTGAAGCAAAGAAGAGTGGGCCAGAATTCCCCCATAATGATGTGAGAGGCTGGCAACATCATGCATAGGCTGCGTGCGAGTCTTTAGGGTGCACACTGGCACGTTATCAACGGTGTGGTGAGACCATGCAGTCTACAGTCAACCATGTTAGTGTTGTGCCACATGCATGGATTCTGAGGGGTCCGTCAACTCATTCCGGCTTTAATTATATTGTGCTCAAATCTGTGGCTGGTTAAAATGACCCTTAGGCCTTGTACTGGTGCTCCCAACAGTCTGCTACTGCAGCCTGAAGCCGAGGATTTTTGCCGTTGCCATCTCGGTTGTTTAAAAGTGAAAGTGATGAGCACGGGGTAGAGCCTATGCTTCCCAAGTATAACACAGGAAAAGCCATTTGTTGAATGCATGAGCTGGAGGCATAGCACTGTCTTACAGCGCCTCCTATTGGTGGAAACGGAGCAACAGACAGCCTAACTTTCTTAATGCGTGGTGAGAATCGGTAATCAGTTATTACTGAGTGTTGCCACTAATTCTGTTTCTGTGGTAGCACACGTTTGCTAAAAAATATAAGTGCAAGTATTTTTATTATTTGAATTTATTAGAAAAGTCTTACCTTAAAAAAAACGTGTCAGGCACTAGATTAGCTCACATACATTCGAATCTTCCTCCGCTCTTTCTCTCTACTTTCCTGTCTACTCTTCATTGCCGCTCTGTCTAATAAAAAGGCCAAAAAAATCCAAAAATACAAAAGTATGTCAAAAATAAACTCCCAGTTGTCTGTATTCAGAATGTCATTCTTCAAAATTGATAAAACATTGATCGCTCTGCTCTCACTTGCCTGGAACTGTGCAGTCACACATTCACACTCAGTCCATCCCATTATTCACACACAAGCTGATAAGGCATAACATGACAACCTGCCTAATATTGTGTTGGTCCCCCTTTTGCTGCCAAAACAGTCCTGGCCCACTGATTCATGGACTCCACTGACACTTAGACCCCTGAAGGTGTGCTGCGGTATCTGGCACCAAGATGTTAGCAACAGATCCTTTAAGTCCTGTGAGCTGCGAGGTGGAGCCTCCATGAATCGGACTTGTTTGTCCAGCACATCCAGCAGATGCTCAATTGGACTGAGATCTGGGAACTTTGCAGGGCAATTCAAAAACTTAAACATGTTGTTGTGTTTCTCAAACCATTGCTGAACCAGCAATGGTTTTTGCTTTGTGGCAGGGTGCATTATCCTGCTGAAAGAGGCCCCAGCCATCAGGGAATACTGTTTCCATGAAAGGGTTCACAGGGTCTGCAACAATGCTTAGGTAGGTGGTACATGTCAAAGTAACATCCACATGGATGGCTGGACCCAAGGTTTCCTAGCTAAACATTGCTCAAAGCATCACACTGCCTGCTCCAGTTTGCCTTCTTCCCATAGTGCATCCTGGTAAGCGACACACACACATCCAGCTATCCACATAATGTAAAAGAAAATGTCCACCCTGGCCAGCCTTTGCTCCCCACCTGCATCAATGACGCTTGGCTGTCCATGACCCTGTTGCTGGTTCTCTTGCCCCTTTTTGCTGCTTCTAACTTTGAAGACAAATTTTTACTTGCTAGCTGTTTACAATTAAATAATAACCTACCTGCTAATTGTATCAGATCAAATGCAATAGCAGACTTTAGTTATTTATTTTTAAAGGGCCATGCACAAACTTTGGAAAACCTCACTTAAACATCCATTACATCAGTTGAATAAGTGTTAAATTAACAAATTTTTTTAAATTATTCTTTCTGTATTCTGTATTTCTGTATTTCATTGTAGTTCTATATCTCTAGTGTATTATTATTATTATTATTATTATTATTATTATTATTATTTTAATGATGAACAATTATAATGAA
>VUQJ01039177.1:6404-19202 GCA_015108635.1 Andinoacara biseriatus | reverse complement strand
AGAAAATATTTTTTTTATATATATATATATATATATATATATATATATATATATATATCTGTGTGTGTGTGTGCATGTAAATGCTGGTCATGGTCTCTGTGCATGAATTTTCCACTGAAATACAGTAACTGCACTGTACAATACCCTCTTCATTTAAGCACAGCTGGGTGAACATCACATACTTTTCCACCCCTCAAAGCCACAAACCAAACTGCTGTAATAACCAAATAACCTGCTTAAAATAAGCATCACGTGTCCATATGGCACTGTAAGTTAAGCCTGGCATCCACATACACATACGTACACAGAGGCATTCTGGGGCTCCATGCTGATCCTACACAGCCGAATGTTTACATTGCTGAGGTCCAGGGTTTTGGCTGTGAACGACTAAATAACTGTGGCAAACTGTGCCACTATCACTCACTTATTGGAGGCTAAATGAGTCAGGGCTGTGTCACTAATGTCAATATGCCTCGGGGTACACTGGAAACATTATATTGCAAGTTGAGCATATAGAAGTTACATTTAACACAGCAGAAAACCTCATTTCGAGTCAATTCACTGAGGCTGCATGCTGTATTTAGCAATTCATAACCAGCTGAGGTAAATGAGTTCAGCGTGCAAAATTTACTGATTATATGACACCATCTTCAGGAATGTGGAAGTTAATAACAGCACTGGAAGACAATAACAACAATTGGCAATCTGCACAGTAAGGAGGAATCAAGCGAGGAGCTGAGAGCTGGGCGATGTCTTGATATGACATGTTGCTGTCAGCTTTGCCTTAGCACGATGACTCATCCAGGTCTGGGGAATAAACAGAGCCACTGCCCAATCTTTTACCCTGCTTTGATGCTGAACCCATTCCTTATCTTACGCAAACTCAAACACAAACACACACATGGAAACAATGTTAACGTAAGTTCCAATCTACACTGTGACACCAGCCTCGCCCCGATCCCCCTGGAGGTCATCTCCCTCAGGGGACACCCCCCACAGCACTCGCTGCATCAGTGCATTCTTCAGATGCTTATGACACAAAAGGAGCCTGCCACTGTTTATACAATATCGTGGGATAGAATTTCAGACACTGGGGGCATGGGGGGAAACCTGTGACCCATTTAATAGACTTGTGCAAAACCAATGCAGCTTAAATGCAAGATAAAGTTACTGGCGGTGTGTCCACTAGCTGGCATAAGCTGAGTTAGTTAGAGCTACTTTAGAAGCCAGTGCACAATATGACAACATGTTTGGAAAATGGCAAAATGCAGTAATGTCTGGGGCAGCTAAGTGGCAGCTGGTGCGCTGCTGCAGTAGTTAGTGCAGTTTATACGATGGATTGAAGTCAATGTGTTTAAGTCAAATGTCCATTGATATGATAAAACCAAGAAATTTACTGTTGTACTGCCGCTGCCTTTATTACACATTGCCAAATGAACTTGGGCTATAATCCAAGAAATTTAAACTGATGCATGCCTATGCTGGATATGATCAGGCCATTCTTCATCAATCTCTCCTTGGTTGGTTTCTGAATATGAGACTTGGTCTTGCATTTGGTGCATTTAAGTTGTTTCATTGGGTGCAGAGCAAGCATGGCAGTAAAAGGGTTCCTGTTGTCTTACTCTCACATGTTACTACATTGGCAAAAGAAACCTGCAGGAGAAAACACAAGCAGCCCATGCTGGGAATGTCATTAGTTTTACAAGTACTTTGGTCATAAACTGATTCCAGGTCAAATAAAAGGGATTATTTTTGCTAAAGAAAAAGGAAGGGATCACCAAAGTCTTTCAGGATTTATGCTTTGGGCCCATGGATATCTACTTAATGGCTGTCTGTAGATTTGAATCTAAACCAACATAACTGTGTGAATGGAGGAAAGCCAGATGATCACTTCATCTGTACAAAATTTAATATTAACCGTTTGCCTTCATGTTTTTTTCTCGGTATGGAAAAAGACGCATCTTATCCACTGACAACATCCCTTGAGCCATGCTGTGAGAAAACACTGTCAAATTCAAAGCTAAGTTATAACAGTCAGGATTTATCCTCTGGGGACCATGAGTAACATTTTAAGATAATCTATTACATAAATTTCAATCTGGGCCAAAGGAAGACCAACCTGCCATCCGTTTAGCAATATGCTATATTCAGCATCTATATAGAAGAGCAAATTTAAAGGCTTTGGTAGTCTTATTCCAACCTATGGCTGGCTTTACACCTCAGCTGTCAAAGTCATTCAATTCACCTGACCGCAGGAGGTTCAATTACACACAATTTCAAGAGACATAAAAAAAAAAGAAAAAAAAAAGACATCCACAGAGTCCGTTGTTTTTACATCTGTGACAGGAGACTGTCACAGGACTCCAACACAGTAATTGTGGCTGTAGCCTTTAACTCAGTTGCTTCCGGTTGCTGGAAGGACTTTCAGGAGACAGAACCATCCGCTCTCATCATGCAGTTTGACCCTTTTCTCTAAACTCGTCCTGTCCTCTTATTTGCCCATAACAGCCACCTTTCATGTCGGTAAAACCGGGAGCAAAGCCGCTACTTTCAAGACAGCTGTGGAGCCAGAGGAAGTATATCAGACACTGTAAGAAGATGACCAGTTAGATGTGTCCAATGGGAGAAATTATATGCCTTCAGTGTGCAAAGGACTGTTAAACATGTCATGAAGCTTTCAATATAAGCTCAGGGAGCCATTCTGGCAGGGGGATCCCTTTGTTATGGTTACATCATGGACACGTGCCTGATGAGTTTATTACTCTGTGGCTCACATCCACTAAATCAAAGCCTTCACTTACCAAAATAAAAGCAATAAGAAAAAAAAAAGAAGTCTGTGGAGCAATATTAAGAGAACGATGGTGGAAAAAAGATGATTTAAAAAGAGAAGGCAGGCTGAAAGTTAAGAGTGAGTTAAGAATGGACACAGAAAATGTGCTTAAAAGGTAAACGTGAAGAGATCTTGTTGTGGTGAAGGATGCATTCAAAGGGAATTTTAATTGTGAAAAAAATATAATGGGTAATGAATGATGAAAAATATAATAAAGTGAACACATTAATATTATTAGTTGCAGTTGTTTTAATGTAGCAATCTTTTTTTTTAAAAACATTTTGATCCACTCCATCTTTAAGTTGCACTATTCTTGGGCTGAGTAAATTCTGAATCTTTCCTTATACAGTCTAGCTTCTGAGAAAAACCAATCTCTAAGTAAGTTGTGCTATAAATCAGTAAACTTGTCATTTACTATGAGAATTTTCTCAGACAATAATTACATGACAAAACAAGGATACACACCCAGGGCCCTGCTTGATTTAAGTGCCAGCTCGGCCACTGACACCAGCTTCATTTTAAGATTTGCTAACTAGGTTAAAGATCAAATTTAGTGAGAAAATAAAATTATTCAGGGATCACTTTTTAGTTAATCGAATACTGGATGTATTTATCAAGCCAGAGTCTCACTTCTTCTGTAGGAAGCTTGTTTGATACATACTGCTCCCTGCCCTGGCCTTGGCCCTGAGTCAACGTGAAGGCTCCTGGCTCATGGTGGCTGGCGGTAGTTGGGCTGGGCGACAGCTCTGGTGGCTACAGCTTTACTACTCATTGTGCAGCAGGGCTGTTATTTGATGCCGGAGTCGTTCCGCTGGCTGCAGGGGAAATGTCATGTTTGCTGCCATTCCCATACACACCCAAACCTAATGAGCAGCATGGAGCCCGTCTTCGGCATTTTCTCCATCCTTGCTACATGGATTTGCCTTCTTCTCCATCGGGCTCCTTCCTGACTCTTGCTCCTCCGTGCTGCGGTCACTCCGTCTCATCCTCGTCACCCATTTTTTTTCTTCATTCCTCCCACGATCCATCCTTCAGACCATCTATTTATCCTGCTCTGTTTTCATGAAGCCTGTTTTCTCAGTTGCAGCGCTCGCCCCAGTATGTGGCCTCACCACTCAGAGGCTGGCGGCCAGTGACCTGGCATGGCCTCAGAGGCGAAGGTCAGAACTGTCACTCTCCCATGGCATATAAACTCTCTCTTACAAACACACACATACATATTGGTGCATGTGCACAAAAGGTATATGAACATCCACACACCCCGGTATAAATTGTGTCCCACGCACTACTTTACATTAAGCAGAAAGAAGAGAGATCTAAAAAGACAGTGGCATATTTATTTGGTACATAGTTATCAGAGAACAGTAACTCATTCTAAAAGGAGAGCGTACATGCAAAAGTGAATAAAAACAGTCCATATTTGGAGCTAAACTGGGATGTGGTTAGACTGGTGCAGAATCACATAATGTGCCTTCAAAGTTCTCAAAACACATGTGAGAATGTTTCCAGAAGACGTTGCCAACACTTATTTGTTGGATCTGTATTTTTGCGCCACTAAATTGGTTGAGAATAATTTAAAAAGAGTGGTGATGACAAAAACAAAATGTGCTGTGCTTTCACTGTATGCCTACACACACACACACACACACACACGACTGTAAGTGACTCCCCGTCTTCCCATATAATGTGCCTCTTCTTTCCTCAGGCCGTCCATCAAAAAGAGACAGGAACAGAAAGTTTAGTTCAGTGCCGCCACCGAGGAGTCGTCCTTGCCACTGGATCCGCTGGCTTTGCTCCCTTCCGCCGACCCTGTAATTGTGCAGCCACCACAGGGTCCTAACTCATGCACCACCATGTGATCTCCGTGACAAATGAGAGTCGGGACAAGGCTCGACTACTTGCTGGGGCCTTTAAAGTGGCGCTCTGCGATTAGCGGAGAGGGGGTGAGTCCTCGGCGAAATGGGGGCCCCGTTAAAATCACAGCGCTGAAAGGCAGGCAGGGCGGGAGGAAACACAAACACTCGCTCACTTTTTAGTGAGTAAAGATCATTCGTTCTCTGTCATATGAGAGAGCGAGCGAAACAACAGGAGAGAAAGTGCAGAACTGCCTCGACGCTGGGCGGAGGGCCAAGCCATCCTTCAGAGGAGCCAGGACGCCAGAGGAGACCTCAGACAGAAATAACTCCAAACATCCCATAAAGACCCATTAAAACCAATTCAACTCAATTACTCCCCGACGTGCACATACAGACACACACACACTACCTTTCTGCCCTGTAACCACACTGTACCACTGACTGTGTGCCAGTGTGTACACACATGTACATGACTGCGCACACTTCAACTTGAAGACAGTTCTGTGAGGATCCCACAGGCTGACGCGTGTATGAGCAGACAGTAAGGCAGTAAAAATCAATCAACGATTTTTAAAGGCTCTATAAAGTCATGTATAACATAACAAAGGGGTGGTTTACTGTGGATGCAACATCCCAACAATGTCTCATAAGGATTCTGTCTCAGCAGGATAACCTGTATAAACTGAAATTATATAGCATTTGAAGCAAATAGACTGGAATTTTTTTTTACTTTGCATGGAAAGCATGTTAAAGCACAAAGTTGGACTGAGCAAGGACAACACTGTAGTCTACAGTTACTGCAGTACACAAGTAAATCTGTTTGCCATGAAGGCTAAGGAGGATCCTGCAGGTGGTGGACAGAACAACGAGAACATAAAGTACAGCACAATGTATCTGCAAAGCACAAACTCATAATGCTGGGGTCTGTCAAAGCTCATACAACAGTTATTTTATTAAAAGTGATTAGTCGAGAAACATTTGAAAAGTAAACTGTAAACGGATCCAATCTGTTCTCAAGCCAAGACCACAAATGTGCTCAAATTCAAACTTCTCCAACACAAGGAGGTATTACATTTCTTTGTTTTTAAGTCACTACAAATTGAGATGGAAATGTTGGACAAAACAACAAATCTGAAGGCATAACTTTGGGCTCTAACACTTTCACGCAAATCTTTTGGGTTTTATTAAATTTTGGAGACCAGTGGTGTTGCTATGGATCACCTTGCTGAGCGGGTAAACCATAGATCAAACCCAGGTCACTGCAGGGGCCTGGGAGTGAGCGAGCGTGTGTGTGTGTGTAGGCAAAGATTTATGTTGCATGCAAAGATTAGCATTTGTGATTAAACAAGCCAGCTCAGATAATTTATTAAAGCCACCATTCATCTGCATTCATCTGGATAAAGAACTTCCGAAGTCCCAATCCGAGCATCAATGACCCTCATGGGAGTGAGGACAACTCCACCTGCAGATGTGACTGAGCAATGCTTGGCTGAAAAATCTACTTGAAAAGGTGTCACCTGTGCTCCCAAAACAGACACAGAGAAGTGGCAACTGTTTGCTCCTCCTGTCACATGCCAGCATGCCCTGAGCATAGCACGAGGTAAATTGTCTGCTGTAACTATGTTAGTTGTTTCCGGTCTATGTACAGCGAGACAGTTTGGTTTGCACTGCCAGGGATGTCCTTTGTTAAAGATTCTGTTTATAACTTATATGGAGAGCATTTCTAGGCACAGACAATGGGTGGAGGGTGTCAGGTTCCTTTTTCTCAGGATCTCATCTCTGCTTTTTGCAGATGATGCAGTTCTCTTGGCTTCATCAGGTGGTGGCCTCCACCCCACACTGGAGCAGTTCACAGTTGAGTGTGAAGTGTCAGGAAAGAGAATTAACACCTCCAAGTCTGAGGCCAGGGTTCCCCATGCAGAAAAGGGTGGAGTGCCGGGAATGACTTGCTGCCCCAAGTGGAAGAGTTCAAATATTTCAGGGGCTTTGTTCACAAGTGAGGGGAGTCTGACAGATGGAATGGCGCAGCTTCTGCTGTACAGATGTTTTACCACTCTGCTGTGGGGAAGCAAGAGCTGAGCATGTCAGTGAAGATGCCAATTTATAGGTCGATCTACATTCCAGCCATAACCCATGGCCATGAGCTGTGGGTAGTGGCTGAATTATATAGAAAAAAGAAGCAGCAGAAGGTTCCTCGAAAGGGTGTGTGGTCTAAGAGATGAGGTGAAGAACACGATTATTCAGGTGGGGTGGTATAGGCATCTGATCAGGATGCCCACTGGACACCACGTAGGGAAGGGGGGGTGTGCGTGTCCAAGAAGAGGCCCAGAGGCAGACACAGGACACGCTGGGCTCTCTCTGGGCTGGCTGGTTGTGAAAGATTAATTGTAACTTTGCATAAAATAATGATTAAAAATGCAATCTATTTTATCTATAGATTAGGGCTGCAACTAAAGATTATTTTGGTAGTCGACTAATCTGTTAATTATTTTTTCAATTAGTTAACGATTATCTTACCTCACCTGTTCAAGCCTGCCCACCTGTTAACATCACCTTGTTCTCGCAATTAAAATGACCCATAAAAATACGAGTTTGAAACGAATCAAATATATTTTTAACACATTTTTAACATTGTGACCATCACAATAAACATCAAATAAACAATGCATATTTAAGTGAATGCAATTTTTTTTAATAAAAATATAATGTGCAATTAAGTAAATAAAAATGGCCTCTGTCCAAAAGTTCAAATAAGGCTTCAAATTAAATCAAAAAGATTTTTTTCCATCCAAAACAACTGAAAAGTTTACAGACGATTCAGTTCATGAAGGTTTACTACTCAGAATGAACGCTAATATTAATGCGAAAAAAAGATAGGAGACAACATAGCTGCTCCTACTGTCCTTCACTCTTTAGCTAACATAATTGAAATAATGCCCCTTAGCAATCATCATCCATGAGCCCTTGTTTCCGACAGGTAAACTAACAGAAACATTAGTGCACAAACATTATCAGGGTACCAACGCAACACTCTCTAAAACGTACCCATCCAGAGCGGACGTCAAAGCTCGAGGATGGTGCCGTAGAAGGAAACCTCTGCTTTGCACAGTCTGCGTTCAACTTTATTTTTGTTTTCTGTCAAATGCCCCCACACCTTTGACAGTCGCTCTCCATTTTCTTTCATTTTCTCCACCCTCCTTCTCTGTTCCACCATTATGTCATTCACGTTATGGTCTTCTTTGTTAGTATTGTTGTTACTGGCAGACAATGGATGCAGTTACAAAATCACATCTTGCTGTGAGATAACAGCGCTACAAAGTTGGCAAAAGCAATATCCGACAATGCTTAGGGAGACTCATTTCTGTGAAATAATGCTACAAAGATGATTAAAAGATTGTATAATTTGGATATCATACCCCAGTTCTTATCAAAGCATCTAAAAACTGCTAATTCTAAAGTTTATGATCTCCCCAAAGGTAGCGCTAAAAAACACAGACTGTCATTTATTCTCTTTGTAACTTTTCCCATGATTCATGGTGACAGTGTAGGATATGCTGTAGTGCATGTTTAGTGTTGGAATGCAGTTTACAAAGCAAGTTGCCCAGCAGAGACATTCAAGTTTTAATTGCTCTAAATAACAACTGCTACATTTAGCCTGTGACTCGCTACTATGATTACTACTACCACTACTACTACAAAAATAAACCAAATGCTTTCAGGAGTACATAAGTACAATGTTACTTCGAGACCTTACTAACGAATAATGTGTCCAAAGAAAGATCAGGACACATCACTGAATAATGAAAGAAAAAGAAAGGCCTCATTCCATTTTTCAAATCATACAAATACGACAATAACTACAAAATACTATGCAAACCTATTGATACTTGGTGATGGCAGAGGCCATTAGGCAAAAATAAAACAGGATTAATCAACAAAATCCTGCTACAGCACTTCCACACAGGAAGTTGGTTTAATGTATCCCAGTTACAGTGACATTTCTACAGGAGCACAAGAGCATCACAGAGGCACTGACATCTGGCTTCCAGCAACACTCTACAAAAATAAATAAATAAAAACAGATCTGTCCTAAATCTATTGTCTCTTATTGTTGTGTTGTAGACAATGAGGGACTCTTCATCATTTTTTGACTGCTACTGCATATAAAAACTGTAAAAATGGGTTATAGACGTGTTTTAGATGTGTAGTGGTCAAAAATCTGTAGCATGTACATATGAGTGAACTGCTTGGCTTACACTGCTCAGTTATTAACTGCAGTTTCCAAAGAGTTTAATCTTCACTAAGTCTCAAAAAATGTTTTTTTAAACTCTGGCAGCTTTTTCTTTGGAAAAATTGTGTTATTATATAATAAAGCGTCACTATACGCCACAGAACACTGTTTGAATGCATAGTGTGACATACTGGCATAGGTTTAATGCATTCTGGCATCTTTATATGTTGAGATACACAATACCATTGAAGAGGCAGCTGATAAATCTTAAATGTACTCTCTTTGCTTTATTGCATGACACTGACATCTAGCCACAGCCAAACACAATGATCTTTAGCAACAAGAACAAGTAGTCAAAGTCTGGGATTATACGCAACACAAACAGGATGAATCCACTGAGAAAAACTGTGACTGTTTATACAAAATGCTTAAAAACACCTAATGGCCTGATGTATAATATAATTTATATATAACAAGCCTATCCCAGCTGTCTTGGGACGAGAGGCAGAGTACAACTTGTACAGGTCACAAGCCTGTCACAGTGCTAACCAGAGAGAGACATTCACACTTAGATTCACACCTATGGGCAATTTAGAATCACCAATTAACCTAACCCCACTTCACTGCATGTCTCTGGACTGTGGGAGGAAACCGGAGTACCCGGAGAAACCCCATGTAAACTCCACACAGAAAGGCAAAGGTGGCTTGGAACCCAGACTTTCTTGCTGTGAGACAACAGTGTTAATCACCACGCCACTGTGCTGCCCACAGGAACCGTTGACAAAAAAAAAAAAAAGTCAGAAGCTGTGCAAATGCTAACAAGTCAGAATACTTTAAATCTACTAGGAACTATCCTTCTGGCTTCAGATGGCTTAAATGACAATGGTAACAATGGTTAAAGATGGGACAAACACGGTCTCCTGGCAATCATGCAGCAGATACCATTTAAAACACTTATCAAGACTCACTGGAGCCCAAACGTGTATTTAAACCAAACAAATTATCTTTGCTTCTTTTGACAAAAAGTGCAGCCAATCCAAGTTTCTGTCTGACTGTTAAAAAAAAAAAAATTCTAGCTCAAGTATCAAGGATATTATAATTCAGACTGAACTTCATGAAGCGCAGTCAAAAAAGTTGCCAAGACTTCAAAAGTCAACAAAGCCAATAAAAGTTCTGAAAAGATAAAAGTAGAATGACAGAAAAAAACATGAACATATTTAATAGTTTAAATAGAGCTGATGTGAAAAGCAAAACATAAAAACATTTAAGATTGATGATAAATTATTACTTCTTTTTGGTTTCAGTTTATGTAACTGACTTGATGATTTACTGCAGACTTTTAAAGAAACTGGAAAATCCCTGGGCAGAGGACAATCTGGTTGTGTGTGTGTTGTATATGAGCAGACCTCTTGGATGTCTTTCTGTCCTTGTGACTTCAGACGTTCCTGCCTTTTCCGCTCGGTCTTGTTATCGGCCTGCAGGCTGACCTCGATGATCTCAATCTGCCCACATCTCAAGCCAAAGCTACTTAACTAAACTGTCCTCTCTGGTGGAAAGCCTACGACCTGGCCCAAAGACGCAACAGGCAGTCCAATTTATAGTGCAGATTGATTTTAGAGGGCTTATTTCATAACTAAAAGGCCACTTCATTTATCATTTTCATTCGGGACCTGATTCCCATAGCTGATCTGGATTTTTGCAACTGCTCTCAACACACTGTATCAATTAACCTATTACAGTATAATTTGTAGGAGAGTGTGTGGGATGAATGACAACGCTCATTAAACTGCAGTAATCACTGACTATAGAAATACTATGGTTAATTTTCAAGGTGTATTCAGAGCTGTGAGTGTATGACTTTCCAATGTGCCTTGATATGAATCTGCCAAATTTAAAGGTCACATTTCTCCAGTGAGTGACACTGGGAAGAATTTGAGAAATCTCCAGTGCCTAGCTGTGGAATGTGAGCGCTCACTACTGCCAGGAGAAAGGATGGAAAAGTGGTCAGTAGCAGACAGACGCAAGTGGGGGTGGGAGGTGGGGATTGGAGGAGACAACCAGGGGAGATTACTATACCTTGAAAAGTGGTAAACCACAAATGGGCTTAATTAATCGCAAATTTTGTGATTTACACATCTAATCCAGATAAAATTACCGGATTCCTGTGAGGTATAAAGCGCTGTTTTTTTCTGTCCCGCTGCATTACGCCATAGTTTGACCATCAAAATCGATGGAGAAAGCAAGAAAAGAGCTGGATCCATCATTGAAAAACTAGCATGAGTAATTTTCCACTGATATAACCACTGAAACACTGGTGTAGCTGTCCTGCTTGCTTGGGTCTACAGAGCTCAGTGTTAACACTGTAATTACAGACACGGGCTACAATAATAAGAACGTGGGGCCCAAACCTCTGTCCACTTTCTTCCTGCGCCATTTTTCTTCTCATTTGATTGATTCCAGTGCATGTGTGACAGCGGGCCAAAGACATTAGGGATGCTGTATTGGGCCAGGACGCAGATACTGGCAGAGAAGCCCTCGGCTGAAAGGGAAACAGAGGCATGAGCCCCGGCTTTTCTGTGAGCTAATCGTCAGCAGGCTGCCTGCCCCCTCCCTGGCCCAGCTCCAGGCCACAATCAGATAAAAAGAGGCTCTGCTTGCACCCCAGCTGGGTGCTGAAAGCGGGTACCCAGACGCTACAATAGATCCAGACGTGAAACATATCTAGACTTGAAGTAAAAATGTATTTTGGATTCTACAATAGTGACTGACTGTACAGCCAGCTGAAAGCTTTTTTCCCCCTTTGGCACTGAACAGGAATTACAATTTTCTCAATTTAAAAATCACAAATGTACTAAAAGATGTAGATTAACATGAACTCGATATCTGAATGACGACATCTGAACCAATAAATTGCTTATTAAAAGCAATTTATTGGTATTGTGATTTCACCCCATAGACTGAGGATTCAAATTATTTGGAAGATTTTTTTTTTTCCCTGTATCTGAAACTTTTTGGTGCACTACAAGACAGATTTTAGCCACAGCCAAAGAAAACATACCCTTCACGCTAATGCTTTTATTAAAATAAAATAGAATTCTGTCATATAAAGAGTCCTTGTTATTAATGTATGTAGGCAAATCATACTATAAACATTTGTATAGATTGAATGCTTTAACAGTTTGTTTCCTTGCGTACCATCGCCACACCTCCCATAATACATTATTTTTCCTATAGCTGAGCTCTTGAATATTACAAGGCCTCAGAAAACAGACTCTTTATGGTTTTCTCTCTCAATATCTGGAGGCCAGCTGTTTCTAGCCATGGTTGTCTGTTCAACTTTATTATCATAATGAGTCTTTAGCTAAATATGACCATAGTTTAAAATTAAGCAAAAAAGGATGGGTCATTCCTACTGGAAGTTTCATTGAAATGCAAAGTGTGTAGGAGGCAGCATGTGCAGCTGGAACGAGGCCACGTTAAATGACTTCGAATGAAAAGAGAGATGACTCCGATTCTTCAATTTGTCAGAAGTAAGCCGTTTCCATATCTACACCAAGGAGAAGAGATGTATCTGGGAATAATCTGGAGAGTAATCAGTGACCATGTTTCAAGGTTGGGTTTCATCAGTGTTACTGCAGTGACAACTTAAAACCAAACACATGCAACAGGAAAATTAGAACCAAGCGTGAATGCTCTGAATAAGCTATTGTTGACAGACTTGAGGCCATTCTTTAAACATCTATTTCGCTGACCACCTGACATCAAATAAATTCTTGGCGATGTGGAATCATTTAGAAACTGACGTCATCATGATCTCTCCCTGAACCACCCCCGTAACTGAGACCAGGGTCTCTTTTAAACAGAGAAACACTCTTCATGTC
>VUQJ01039168.1:24563-44449 GCA_015108635.1 Andinoacara biseriatus | reverse complement strand
TTTGCATTCTTCTCTCTGATGTGCTTCTATGTTACAGTCTTCTTTCAGACGGAGATCAATCAAGACAAAGTGATGAAAAACTGCTACGAGGATTGCTAAGAAACATGTCATGCTGTGAAAGTTAATCTGATCTTGTAGTAACATGTCCAAGCATCAGCAGATATAATGCAGTGATGTCAAAATCATACTATTCATTGTGGTCAAGAACTATTAGTATCACAATCAAAGTACCTTTCTTGCAAGTCATAGACATGTCTCCTATTAAAAAGAGACAGATTTAGCAGGACTGGGTATATTTTTATCTGTAAAGTGGTCGACAGTCTCTATGACAGAGAAAGAGAGCAAGAGCTCTTGTGGTCAAAGGTAATTATCTCCTCTTGTCACCCACAATGGGCGCCTGCTAATGAGAGCTGGACTCATGATTGGTCGCCTGCGGCTCTGTCGAGACACTCTGGTCTTTTGGTTTTGACAATAGAGCCTCAGTGTGCTGCAGAGACTGAGCAACTGGACAAGTCATTCAACGATGCAAAATGCCAGCCAAAGTGTGACCGTCATCATGTGCAAGATCCATTAGGCTCTTAATTATCAGGGGATGCAGGGTGGACTGTGTGTATTTTGGAACATGACTAAAGTTTATATTAGGGAGGCATTGAAAAGTACTGAATTGTTTCATGGTCTCAATATGATTAATACAGGAGGCACTGGAGGAAAATAACACCAGAAACAACGGATTGTTGAGATATAAAATGAAACCTGAATCAGTCTTGTGACCTGTGCCTGCAGCTTTGGGTTAATTTAGGTTGAAGTTACATGATTTATGTTACAGTTGAAATATATAAACCTAAACATAAAACATAAACATAAAATCCTGCACCAACATTTTCATTTTTTGGTTTTACGTAATGTATTTAGCAATAATTCATAATCAACTTAAAACAGAGACAGATTATGTTTTGCAACTTAGATGTCTGCCACAGAGTTCAGATAAACAATTTAAAACTACAAAAAAATTTTTTTTTCAACATCACTATTTGTCTAGTTACTCTTCTCTGGATTTAAGATATATGAAACACGTGATCTGCCTGTTTGCGCCCAGGAAAAATAAAACACTTCCTAAACCAACAATAGCTCACCACAAATTGCTTTAACCTTTGCAGAGCACGACTGTGACTTAGCTCTTTGTATTTATGGCCTTTGGATTGTTTGCCAAGCAACGTGAAGACATTTTCATCTTTTTCTTGGAGACAAGGCCTTCATCATCCCATGCATCATCTTATGCTTTTTTTTTCTGCTTTTTTTGGGGGGGGATGACTTGTTCCTTCTAAACACTTGAAGCATTACAAAGGTTTCTGCCAGGAGGAACTCTGCAGCACTCAAACCACTCGGATGGATTTTTGCAGTAAAACAAACAGTGCAGCTGAGTTTTGCTCTGTTATGGTTGAAGAGTTTGGAAGGCCTGGAGATAGTGGAGGCTAGCCTTCTCTTTTGTAGACACGAGGCTTTTAGCACGTGAAAAGCATTCACTTTAACTGGCAGACCTAAAATATGTTATCCAATATTTGTGAAATTTTTTAGCTTACATTTATTAGTTACAACAACACTTGAAAATGCAGATGGCACATTAACATTTTGTTTTATTTTTACTGCAGTATGTCTACATTATCAGCTACTTGTTAAAAAAAATAAAGTGTTATTACAAAAGCAAGAGAAGATGTGAGAAAAGTGGTAAAATGTTTAAAAGTTTATTTGGTGAATAGCAGTGTTTTTCAATGATTTTTTTTTAAGTTTCAGGGGTGTTTTAAAGAATTTTTAAATTACAAGATCACCAAGCAGGTTTGAGGGTGCTCCAGGAGCCTGAAAAAGCAGCAGGTGGTGTAAAGGTTCCTCAAGTGCTCAGACGCATAGGCACAGGGAGAACATACATCATATTGCCAGAAAAGTACTCATGGTATTTGTCTGACTGCATTGTGCCAAGTGTAAAGTTTGTTGGAGGGGGAATTATGGAATTGTTTTTAGAAGTTGGGCTCAGCCCATTAGTTCCAGTGAAAGGAACTCTTAATGCTTCAGCATACCAAGACATTTTGGACAATTTCATGATCCCAATTTTATGGGAACAGTTTGGGGATGGTGCCTTCCTCTTCCAACATGATTGGGCACCCATAAACACTCCTAAACCTTGTGGGAAGACTTCCAGAGGGGCACCAGTGATCTTTGATGCAGTCTCAATGATCCGCTGCAGGTCTTTTCTCTCCTCTGAGGTACAGCTGGAGAACCACACCGTGCATCCATAGCTCAGGACACTTTCTATGGTGCATTGGTAGAAGTTGGTGAGGAGGTTTGGTGGGAGCCCAGTTTTCCTGAGGGACCACAGGAAGAAGAGTCTCTGCTGGGCATTCTTCACCACTTCTCTGGTGTTTTCTACCCATGTCAAGTCCCTTGAGAGGTGAACACCATGGTACTTGGGTGGGCCCACATCATATTAAACCCTATGGATTTAGAATGGGATGCCACTCAAGATCCGTGTGAAGGCAGACGAGTGAATATTTTTGATAATATAGTGTATAAACTCAACACAAAAAGGCCCCAGCTGACCAGGCAATTAAACCGAGAACCTTCTTGCTGTGAGGCAACAGTGTAAACCACCGCACCACTATGGCCCCTGATTTTGTCACACCCTTTTATTAAAACAATGATTTGTATATTGTTGTTTGAATCTTCAAAGGATAAAAAGTTCTGTAAATCACAAAGAAAAATGAAATCATTTTTTATACCAATCAGTTTTAAGAATTGACTATTTAAGGCAATAATCCTCACCAATGAATTGTCTGTAAAAAAAAAAAAAAAAAAAAAAAAAAATAATTTATTATTATATATTAGTGCGGGGCAGCACAGTGGCATGGTGGCTATCACTGTTGCCTTACAGCAAGAAGGTCTGGGTTCAGATCCACCTTCGCCTGGGCCCTTCTGTGTGGAGTTTGCATGTTCTCCCCATGTTTGTGTGGGTTTTCTCCAGGTACTCCAGCTTCCTTCCACAGTCCAAAGACACGCAGTTACTGGGGTTAGGTTAATTGGTGATTCTAAATTGCCCATAGGTGTGAGTGTGAATGGTTGTCTGCCTCTCTGTGTTAGCCTGTGACAGGCTGGCACTCATCAGGCGTGCCAGTTGTACACAATGTGAATGGACTTGATGACTCATACACAAGTAAATATGAATAATAACAAATTAGAAATGAATAATAACGCCTTCCTGTTAAAGGATTCATTTATTGGCTGGGATTTCAGCAGAGAGGGTCAGAGGAGCAGATAAAGATTAGAGGTGTAGGGAAGTCTGGCTGTTGATACCGTTCCAGCTTTGGTGAGTGGCAGTACTGGCCAGGGGTTCAGTAGTGGGGATGAGGTCACCCTGTACTGTGCTATTCACAGCAGAAAGGGGTGGAAATGACACCACAGCAGAGCCTGCTTGGGGAGCAGGATTGGTGTTGATGCTTCTTCTGGTTCTTTCCCATGTGATAATATTGCCAAGAGGTTCATTACTCTTGGCAATATGACTGCTTAGAGAGTGATCGATCAGCTTGATTTCTGATTTCTGATCAGAAATGAGCTGTCATTTCTGATCTGATGGAGCAGAGGAGAGAGCAATGGAGATCTGGTCTGCTGTAGCCTGGGCTACTTAGAAAGCCATTTTACTGAGCTGCTTGGAGGTCATGGTGAAGAAAGTGCTTAAAGGAGGCAGCCACTTTCCTCCCACATTCCCTAAACATGCAGGTTAGGTTTAGGATTGCTGAACTGTATCACAGAAAACCACTATTTTAAAATTTAAAGTGGACCCTTTCATTGTTTGTTCTTCAGAGACTGAAACCACTGACAAGCTATTGTTAATGTGTTATTGTTAATTGCTAATGTTAGTAGTTAATGTATTTGTATTTTGGTCGGACCTTCATGATTGGTTGACATTAAAACGAATGGCATCCATTAATTTATTGATTATGACAGAAGTAATTATGAAAGGGGAAAGGAAAGGCTGTATGCCTTCTTTTACTGTTTTCTTACATTATTAATTTAAGATGCTAAAATATATTTTAAAAATGTGTGCTTTTTTTAATTCACACCTTGTTCTTTTTGTACTCTTTGGTTACACGATTGTTTCTCTTCTGGTGTGTTCAAGTACCCCAGTTCTTCTGTGAAAGAACTACTTTCCCCATAATCCTTTGCTTTAAAAGAAGCCAGCCGGATGTTGATAATTTGTTGTACGGCAATGGTGCCACATTTAAAGTCCATAGGTAACTTCTAAATTTGACGCCCATCTAGTCACACCTTTTGACGAAAGCCGCCAAAATTAGCCACGTGCCTTTTTAGAGTTATTTAGTGCGGCGGTATTGAAGCGAAAAGGAAAAAAATTATTACTTTTTCCCTGAGTGACATGAGCTTCGCCCCAGAGCACCATGTTGTTTAGAAATAACTCCTGGAATGCTGCTCTTTTAATACTTAAACACACAAAGATGAAGGCTTACACACGTTGTTTTTCAGGTTATGTGGTTGACTGTGTCGTGGGCTCAGTCAGTGTGTTATCCGACACTCATTGAATGCGCCACAAGCCAAACGTCAGGAATGTTTGTTTGGTGGAGTCTATGGACGGCTATGGACGGGAGAGAGTTTCTCCTCGTGAATGGATTTATCGACCTGCGTTCACTGTAAATCACGTCCTCTTTGATCGCTCGGTTTTGCACAGCTATCCTTACGGAAGCTAACAGTTCATGTTTTGACAGCTCAGCTTGTGTGTCTGCTAGCTAGCTGCCTACCTAACACCAACTACTCACCGTTAGCTAACACTGACAGCACTAGCTGGGGGAGACTGCTCACCTTTCTGAACTAAGGACTCGAAAAAGACAGTTTCTTCGTGGCAGCTTAACGTACACTTGCGTATGTCAAAGTTAGTTCACCTAATGTAACATTGTAACGCTTTTAAGGTTAGCGAGATTGTATAGGGTAGTTTAGCTAGCTTCAAATGCACAATGAAGTGTCACAGAGGTTACCTTTGCGAGACAGACTGAAAACGCTACACCTCGTTCTCCTTCATTATAATATTGATAAAGCCAGTCATGTCAGAACTATAGTACGATGTTTTCTTTTTATTTCTTTTTCTGCTTCATGTGCAAGGTTAAAGCGAATGTTTTTAGCTTCATCAGGACGTTCGTGTTAACTTTTATTTCTAAACAATAATGGCTTTTATTTAATTGTTTGCCAAGTATTTTAAAGACGGGACATTTAATATGGGGCTGATAGCAATGATTTGTGTCCTTATCTGATAACTTTTGCTGGGGCTGTGCATTTGTTTACATGTAAGCACAGGATGTCCCGTTAGGTCCTGCAAATGTGTACTGCTCCATGCTGCTGGATAGTCTGTGATACTGAAAACCTGTGAGACAGGAGTGTCAGGCACCAGACCGTGAAGTTTCTGGTATCATGTAGCCACTCATGATTTATATGTGCCAGACACCAGTAAGTGTCAGGATACCTTGAAATCTGAAGATAGTCAGTGCTAGAGCTTTCTGGTGGTTTCAGGTGTTGACATGGGTTTAACCTGTTCAGTTTGCAGTTTGACTTACTAAACGTGTCTTCCGGTTTCATTTAACTACAAACTACTGCATGTTGTTCTGAAGGAAACTAGTTCATAATAGAAATGCCATTTGAAGATTGAGTTATTCTGTCAGCTGTGGATAACACTGCTTGGTTTGCATTCATTAAAAAAGCAAGCTTTACTTTGACAAAACAGTTTCTCTCCTTAGAAAGTGTCAAAGTGGTCAAAATAGGCAAGAAACTTTGTTTTTAGATGTATAAATTACTTCTAGAAATTTGATACACGGATAAGGGTTTTTCATTTTCAATAATGATATAGATTTCTTGGGGCCATAAGTGTTAAATTAACAAGCTGTAGTTTCTCACTGTAAGAAACAGACTTGGATTCATTCATCTGTCTACAAGAAAGCATCAAGCTCGACTTAAACATTCTATTCCTAACTTTATAAAACAAAATGTAAAAATACATATATGCAAGTACAGTCATGCTAAGAAGAAGGTACCCTCTCTTCCAGTTTTAAGTTTTCTATATCAGGTCACAATACAAAACCTAGGTCTTAAAATTATTTAAATATTACCTCAGATGAACAACAACACATGACGTATTGCATGGTGTCATTATTTAACAAATTTTAAAAAGCAGAACTTCTGGCAGTTTTTTGGTCTGAGTACAGTTGTGTGTTAAAACAGTGCCAAGAGGAAAGACATTAGCAATGATCTTAGAGCAGCAGCTATTACTGCTTCAAGTCCAGAGCTCTACCCAGCTGATATGCTATGGTGTTACCTTAAGAGACCTGTGCATAAACAAAATACCACAACTTCAGTGAACTGAAACAACTATGTAAAGAAGATTGGGCAAAAATTACTCCATAATGATGGGACAGACTGATAAACTCACTCAAAAAGCAGTTACTTGAAGTTATTGCTGCAAAGGTAGTTTTAAATGTTACTGAATTATTGGTTGTTTTCACAAACTGCTTCTGCATTTGGCTTAATTTGGCGTGTAATATGTTGTTCTTAAACTGACGTATTTACCGAATTTGAGTACCTGCTAAGCAGATGATTTTTCTATTATGTCCTGATACGGACTTAACTTAGTATTCAATTATTCAAAATGATCAAGTTTATATCAGGACCAAGCAGGAATTGGTCACTCTGTGGTGTCTTGGACCTGCTGTCTTGCTCTTCTCACTCTTGTTTGTCTCTGCCTAACCCACAGGTCATGCATGCAGCCAGCCTTCTAGCCTGCGCTTTGTTCATCCCAAGCCCTTGAGATAATATTCTACCCATAGGTGGAGGGTTTTCCTCCCTCTATTCTACATTTCTCCCTACTGCCCCATCAGTCCCAGAGTTCCCTATGTTAACCCTCTTGAGCATGTTTTACTATATCTGTCTGCGGCGGCGCTCCAGAAGTGGAACTCGAGGCGAGGCTCTGACCAGTCGACGGGCTGTGGAATCTGGCCAGAGGGCAGTGTTGCCAGTCAGTGTGGAGGTGGAGCAGTATGCCAAAGAGGTTTTGGACTTCAGCTCCCACTATGGCAGTGAGAATAGCATGTCATACACCATGTGGAACCTGGCAGGGGTGCCTAACGTGTACCCCAGCTCAGGGGACTTCACCCAGACAGCTGTATTCAGAACTTATGGGACATGGTGGGAACAGTGTGCCAGTGCCCCGCCACCTTTTCGTCGCACCCCTAAAGGCTTCTACAGCCAGGATTATATTGAGCTGGGCTTTGAGGAGCCTGTCTACCCCACAGCAGTGGAGGTGTTTGAGACCTATTACCCTGGAGCCATTGTCCAGATCCTGGCCTGCTCTCACAATCCTTTCACCCAGAACCCACCCACTGATGTCAGGTAACAATCCTTCCTCCACACTGTACCATTCCTAAAACATGCAATGCCAGTAAGTGGCACAGTTTTCACTTACATACCAAGTCTTTTGGCTAAAACCCCACATTACCAGAACTGCTTGGTCAGGGTTTTTATCAGAAAGCTTAGACCTGGTAGAGGCTGCAACAGGGGGAGTTTGGTACCATTTGTTGTTGCACATGATTTTTTTTTATCACTGTCTGCCTGCTATAGTGTTAACTGCTAATTATCCAGGGGATCACACAGCACAGTGGAGCTGCGTATGTGTTTCTCTGGAAAGAACAGGAGAGCAACAGAGAGGGAGACTCCACACAAGTTCATTAAATTTCTTAGTTCCAGCTTGAAGACAGAGTAACATTTATAGGAGAGCAGGAGAGCACAGATTCATACTTTGCCATGTTTACATGCAGATAAATTATAATATTTGCCTGGGTCTTTTTTCACTTTTTAAGCTCTTTCTAGTTTTTGAGCATGTCTTAATGTGTTAGAAATGGGTAATTCATATGCAGATTAGGTAATTAACTTTAACAATCATAGCTTTAGTTTAAAAAAAAAAAAATTCATGTGCATAGGCGGAAATCTGCTTGGTGTTTATTGCCTAGTGATAAGTGTTGCTTTGGTCATCCCACAGAGAAAGGTGTTGTTAAAATGTCTGGTCTGGTGTCAACAGAAAATGCTTCTACAGACTCCAGTATCTGACTATGCCTTTTTATTTATTTATTTTTATTAGCACCAATGCACATTATTGATTTAGCATCAATATTGTTGAAATCTTTAAAGGGGACCACTTATGAGACTTTCCAGCTCCATATTCTATTCTTGGACTTAACTAGAGTAGCTTTACTTGATTTCTAGTTTAGAATAAATTTGGTTATCCTCACACCTGGTCTTGGTGCAGTCTTAACAGTTGTCTGAAATTCAATTCCCTTCTCTCTCCCTTTAAGCCAGCTTTTTTTGGACAAAACAGAGCAGACTAGTAGCATTTAGAGCAGTCTGAAGCTGGAAGTTTTGGCTTGTAGGGGTTAACTGTATATGTACACACACACACACACACACATACACACACAGAGGCAGCAAATGAAGATGTGAGTCAGAGTGTACAATCCTGATGTATATGCAGCCCCAGTTAGTTTAAGAGAGCATGATCAAAACTGTATTTTTGGCACTGATGCTGATTTTTAAAGAGTATTCAATTTTGATATCACTTAGTGTTTATATACAATATACAACATGTATACAGTATGTTTGATTTTTCTTTTTGAAAACAGACAATGGTTGGTTGGTTGTTTAGTAACTAGAAACAAAAAAAACTTCCTTCTCCTTTCAAAGAGTAGCTAGAGTAGGCTGAGTTAGTCTGGATAGCTCTAATTAGGTCATGCAATGTTACTTTTATGTGTGCATATGCTTTCTGTTGTCCAGGTGGGAGGTGCTATGGTCTGGCAAGCCCACCAAGGTGCTGACTCCCCAGGCTCGCCAGTTTTCCCCTAAAATTAAGCATATCAGCTTCCCCACCAACCTGTTGCGTCTAGAGGTCAACAGCTCTCTGCTGGACTATTACACTGAACTGGATGCTGTGATCCTCCGTGGGGTAAAGGAAAGGCCCATGCTGGCTCTCTATAAGATGCCCATCATCGATATCAGCGACCTGAGCGACAGCGAGGAAGAGCTGTCTGACATGGGAGGGCCTTTCAGGCAAGGTGGAGACGGCAAGCACCAGAGGACAGGAAATGGCTACTTTGACAAACTGCCATATGAGGTGATTACAGACCTTAACAAATGAGAACACTGTCATCCAAGCCTGGGTGAAGGAGTAGATGTGCACAATGAAACAAAACTATATCTTTGATTTTCCAAAGGGATCCAGTTTGAATAATGCTACAGACAGGACTATTTTTGATCTGTCCTCTTCACTAACTGTTAGGTTTAAGCATTTCCTATGAAGCTGTTCCTATTTTGACAAGCATGGAGGTCCAACCTGATGTCTCAGCTGCCACCCTCATTACTTCTACAATTACTGCCTTAAAGTTTCCATTGTGGAGAATCTCTTTTTTTTTTTTTAAGATTTTGCTATTGTTTTTCAATAGCTGTTCAGTAGTTGTTTTTCAGCAGCAGCTTCTCCTGCCCATTTATGCTGCTGCGTTAGTTTCTGAGCCCAACTTTCTTTAACTTTCTTTCATTTCTATGGTCTCACTTCTATAGCATTAAATAAATAATCTGCACAGTGATCTGCTAGAGACGCAGATACCAGTTTGGGGACCCAGCCAGGAACAGGATGTTGCAAGTGCAGCTAGAAGTCCTTGGATATAAACAAACCCCAGCTGTTATACCTCTGCAGTGGTCACGTGCCAAAAGCCTTAGTTATCGATGCATTTACTCGTTTGTTCAGTGACTGCAATTAGGTCTATAGGTATTTGGACAATGACACGTTTAGTTTTTTTTTTGTAATTGTGCCTCCATCCATCAGCAGAATGGATTTAAAATCAAACAATCAAGATGTTATTGAAAAATAAAACTTTCAGCTTTAATTCAACAGTTTTTAAATTTACAGTCTTACATATTGTACATTCACTGAATCTTACAATGAGCATTGCTTGAGGTTAAACATGCATACATTTACAAACAAAACATTTGCAGAGCTGGTTAATTTAAGTGTTTTAAACCCTTCTTTATGCTTATTAGTGTTTACAAGCCTGCAGTGGGTTTTTTGTGTTTTTTTTCCTTATTACATGTGCCTAGCGTGTGTGTGTGTGTGTGTGTGTGTGTGTGTGCGTGTGTGCGTGTGTGTGTGTGTGTGTGTGTGTGCGCGTATGCTGTTTTTAGCCGTGTCCCACACAAACACTGTGGACACGTTCTGGCACTTTCTTGATCTCGCGCTCACAGACACAGAGTCATTTTCATGCCATACAGACATATCATGTTGTCTGAGGCGAGCTTCAAAACACCGGCAGTACTCTTGATAGTTGTTCTCTTATCTCCTATCCAAACCGCTGCCATTAACAGCAGTCTTCACAACCGCTGTGTGTTTGTTTCAGAAACACAATATAGCTATTATCTGTCAGCTGATACCAGCTTAAACACAGCGTATTGTTAATTCACTGTGACACACACACACGCACAAGCACACGCACACGCGCAGCCATTCTTTCTCTTTGAGAGACACACGAATGCGGTGCAAAACAAGCCGGCTCACCTCACCACTGATCCTGCTATCAGTGCTGTGTCTCCCAGATAACCACTATTTAGATCTGCCTGACAGAGGGGACGCAATTAACATTCTCCACTCTACTCTGAACTATTTTCTCTTCTCTGTTCCACTACTCTTTAATGTTCTCTATTATGTGTTGCTTTCTGCTGTGTTCTCTTACAAGATCAAACATGTTTTGTCTGTCCTTCCCCTATATCTTACCCTTTCTCCTTTCCTCTCCTTTCCTCTCCTTTCCTCTCCTTTCCTCTCCTCTCCTCTCCTAACCCCTCTCCCCATCTTCCGTCCACAGCTCATCCAGCTGATACTGAGCCACCTGACCCTGCCAGACCTCTGCCGTCTGGCCCAGAGCTGTAAGCTGCTGCACCAGCACTGTTGTGACCCACTACAGTACACCCAGCTGAGTCTGCAGCCTTACTGGGCCCGGCTGAGTGACGCCTCCCTGGGACACCTGCAGAGCCGCTGCACCCTCCTCCAGAGGCTCAACCTGTCCTGGACCGGCAACCGTGGAGCCCTTACCCTGACGGGCTTCAGCAGGTCAGACCATCAGCTGGCCACAAGTGGCAGAAAACAGGGAAATGACCTTGGAAAGTAGCAATACAAGTAAAAGCACTTTTTAAAGAACAAGAATACTGAGACAAAGAACATCAATTTAAACATTGTTCTATATTTGGTGTAAAAATAAACTAAGAAAAGGGTGAATAATTAGGATGCTCCCAATGTGGGATTGATGGCTTTTTTTGGTCTGTTCTTTCTCTCCTTTCACTCATTTCTCTCAAACTGTCACCTCAGCTTCATGAAGGCATGTGGTCTAAGTTTGGTCTGCTTGGAAATGTCATGTTGTCACTTCCTGAATGAAGCCTGTCTAGAGGTCATCTCCCAGACTTGTCCTGGACTCCAGGAGCTCAATCTGTCCTCCTGTGATCGCCTTCACCCACAGGCCTTCACACACATCTCCAAACTTACACGCCTCCGCAGGCTGGTGCTCTACAGAACAAAGATAGAGGTAGGCGTGGCAAATTGTGTCTCTGTGAAACTGCAATCCAAGTGATTCCTGTGGACTTTGGTCTGTCCTGTTTGGATAATATATATCTGTTGCCATGGCTGTTAATAATTTACAAAATGCAGAGTAAATGCCTTTTCTAAATATTTTTTATTCACTCATTTGTCATTAATACCGAGCTGTTACAAAGAAGTTACAGAAAGGTTTAAAAAAAATACAGTTTTCACTTTTCTTTTGAATTTCGGGAATGTCAGAGATTTCCAAGAGATAAATTCCACACAGAGAAAATTTCAGAGAATTTAGTAACTTTTTTTTTGATATATTTAAGCAACAGAATTTGATCAGTTTCATCTAATAAAGCAGAAAATCCTCTTTGGGGAAGGAAGGGCATCCAGTGTAAAACACTGCCAAATCAGACATGAGGAGCTTCTTGCAGTGGCAATACCTTGTGACAAGGGAACAGCTGAAAGTAACGTTTATCTTGTTAAAGGGGACATATTATGCTCAGTGCCAAGTCTCTACATTTATTCTTGGACTATTCTAGAGTAGCTTTGCATGACTCACTGTTCAAATGAATTCTTTATCTTGTACTGGGCCTTGGTGCAGAGCCTCAATTCATCCACTGTCTGAAACAAGCTGATTTAGCTCATGTTGTGTGCTCTTTCCTCCCTTCAGTAATGACCTGCCTGAACTGTTAGCAAGAGCCACTGTTGGCCTGCCAGCCACTGTTCAGAAATTCAGCTTTTATGCTTATGACTCCTGTATGACGGGGGGATAAATCTGTATGTATTTTAACCACAAGTTTAAATGTTATTTCATTTTTACCATTTATTAAGTTTGAGGTGTACCTCTGTAACTGAACTGATGTTAAAAAAATCTTTTAATTTATTGTTTATTTATTGTTATGTTTTTTGTTGTTCTGTAATGATCTCATGACTCCTTAGATTCATCTGGCTGCATTTATTTCTTTTGAAACATGCATGTAATGGGGGGCTGGAGCTATCCCACCTATGAACAAAACTGTCTGAAACTTTGCCTTAATGAAAAACCTATGATCTCTTCAAGTTGCTTATGTAATGGTCCATGTTTTGGGCTGAGTTGCTCATTTTCTTACTTAAGATGAACCGAGTAAACTCTGAGCCTAGAGGGTGTTGACACACTCCCTGTGTTCAAGCTCAGGCATGTCTGATGTGTAATACCACTGTGCCTTGTTTTGGTGGTACACCTCAGCGTTTCTCCAGTGTTTGTCATGTTTCAGAGTGACGTTGTGGGCAATAGACAGTGTAGAGTTTCTGTGGTGGAGCCAGGCAGCGTGCTGCAGGTTGTTTACACCCGGACAGACAGAGCGAGCTGTGTGTCTGTTTGAGGCCCTGACATCTCTGCTGTCATTACCTTGTCACTGCTCTAATTAAATGGCTAGCTCACGGGAGAGAGGCACTTATAAAAATGCCTGACACTGAGTCGAGCACACGCTCGCACACATACGCAGACAAGAGGCTTTCACTTTCATGTCTGACACATTCTCCTACCACTGAGGTACATGTGTTGGCAGTTGCAGCACTGAATTCTGATATCTTCATATACTAGTGCCACTGGAGAGGTCTCTGTCCTCACATTTTTCACTCCACAACGAGATGTAAAAATTGTCCCCTGTGCTTTATTAAATACCCTTTAATATCGAAAGTGTTGGGTGTGCCAGGCAGCAGACAGGAAATCACTTAAAATGGAACTTTAGGTGACATGACTAGATCTGTTACTGCTACTAAAACGTATGTTATTTTAGTGTCATACTTACAGCGTTACTCTCAGGTAAGATTACTCTTTACAGCAGTTATTTTAAGCCCGTTTTGTTCTTTGTATCTACCTGCTTTTCTGTGATGTGTGTACAGAAGTGGAATGAGTTACACTATTAAAAGTATATGGAAATAACTGCGCCTCTGTCCCTCTTTTCTTCTGCAGCAAACAGCCATCTTGAGCATCTTGACTTTCTGCATAGAGCTGAGACACCTCAACCTAGGGAGCTGTGTGAGGGTGAGAATGTGCACACACATATGAGGTTTAAAAAAAAAAAAAAGCTATAGCTTCCATCTGGGCTTGTTGCAGAGCGGCTGCCAAATAGGAAGACGAAAGAGTCCTGTGTTCCCTGGCTAATGGCTCAGTCACACTGGAGTAAAAATAGGACGGCAACCCCCTTGAGACCCGGAAAAATTGATGGTTACATGACTGAATTTTTTAATTCAGCCCCTAATAACAAGTAGTTGTGGCAACCACTTTTAACTGAAAGGCGATTGTATGGGTCACCTGTTGGGAGGCAACCTTTCTCCGAACAGTCTTAGTCTAACTCACTGTGACTGCAATCATTCTCAGACAAGTTAATGAAGGTTTGCAAGTTACTGCCACCTAATTTATAAATGCAGACAGATTGCCAAGAATTTGCTGTGCTGAATAAATGCAACTCATCTGCAACATGTGCATTTGCAATAAGGACTCAACTCAACTGGTTGCCAACTGTTTGTGTTCTGGTTATAGTCCTATATAAAAGCAAGGTTGCCGAGTACGTAAATCATTTTGCAGTTAAATCACTGTCTTGAACCAACTAAGTCTATTTGTGGATTTGTGTTCATGCCGCAGTCTCCAATCACTGTGAGTGTGACTGCTGCGTAATGCCTCAGTCACACAGGCCTAGGGGCCATTTGTATATTCCCTGACCGATTGGTCGCTGGAAGTTCATCGCTGTTGCCAGGTAAAATCAGATACAAACAGGGTGCTGTACCCTTCACTCCTTGCGAGTGCTTGCCAGTATTTTGTCCTGAGGACACCGATTTGTCTTCAAGCACTCACTAATTGCAGAAGGGTAGTGAAACTTGAAAAAGTGCAACACAAACCAGAAAACGATCGTGTTCACCTTCATAGAAAAAAACAGTTTTAGTTTCATGTGATAGCATCTTTCATCCAAACATGGGCAACCATGGCAATCTGCTAGAGACCAAAGCAATCACAAGGAAGTTTTCAGTGCAGCAACATATACCTGTTTACAACCAATTTCACCCAGGGACAGCGAGCACCAACAACCACTTGCCAACTGGTTGGCGAATGCACATTTTCCCCTAGTGACTAGTGGTTGTCATGAGGTCACTGACTGACCTCTGGACCTGTGTGACAGAGGCCTAAATATAGGATTAGGCTGCACTTAGCCAAGCTAGCTGTTGTCAGTCTTTGCTAAGATAAACTAATTGGTTGGTTACTGTTGACTTGTTTGTGAGAGGGTTGTCAGTTTGTCGGAAAGTGAGTGTTCATATTTCCCAAAAGTGTGACTCCTTTAATGATGTTTGGCTCATTGCGGGGAATGGTATACAGCAGCAGATATAGACAGAAATGTATGATGATATTAAGATACAGCTGTTTCATTATTGGCATCAATTAGAATTATTAATGAGACATTTTAATAAATGTTTAGTGTATCATGGTAATAATGGTAAGGCATCTGTGTGTATTTAACTTTCTAAAAAAGATATTTACAACTGATTGAATTTTGATGCAAATACCGATATAATAACTGAGAAAATTCCCTTGTGGTCTTTCTTAAGACACAACTGTCTTGATTAGAAATAGTTATGCAACATTTGGCAAGAGAAATTCACAAAGACAGCAACTCTTTCTGCCAGTTTGAGTATCCATCTCTCCTAAGTCTGAGAAATGTTCTGCATGCTGTCATTTCTGTGGGTGAGGTGCCTGCACTGGCTGTTTTTAGTTGGTAAATTGTATTTCTTTGCTTTCATCTTTGGATGAAACAATGAAATATGGCCAGAATTACCTGACACCAAAGAACAATGACAGCCTGGCAAACATAAATCAGTTCCTGAAAGACTATTTTGTTTTTGTTTTTCTGGTAAAAGTGTTCTTTGTTAGTGCTTTGTTCTTTTGCTCTCTCGGGGAAGCAGGTTAAAAACCACGAGCCAGGTGATACCGCTGATCAGCTTTTTATTATTGCAGATAATTTGAGGGAAATGACTAATCACTGACTCATCATGACAGCATTATCCTCCTTTCTGATATCCTAAAGGCAAATTTTTGAAACCCTTCTGACTGTGACAGTATGCCAATCCACAGAAGAAGAGTATTATAGATGAGCACAGATCACAGTGTCTGCCTCCACATGGCTCACACTGATTTTACAAATCATAACATCTGAATCAACTGCAGCACATGATATGGGTGGTTTTGCACATTAAAGCAGGTCTGCATTGTCCAAAAGTCCCTCTGGGAAGCTCTTAACTGGCTGGTACACTACAGATGCTACACTTTCTGGAGAGAGTAAACGCTCCTGTCTCACCTGCAGATTGAGGACTATGACGTTGTAGCCAGTATGCTGGCTACTCGCTGTCGCTCTCTGTGCTCTCTGGACCTGTGGCGCTGCAGAAACTTGACAGATCGAGGCCTGACTGAGCTCGTCTCAGGGTGCAGGTAAGCACTTTCAGCCACCAATGGGCAGACATGTTTGTAACACCTGCAGACTCTGGGCACTGTGCAGAATAACCAGTCATATCTGATTAAAAAAAAAAAAAAAAGTTTTAAAAATGTGCCAACTTTGCCCCAAAATAAGTTTTCAGAAAATGGTTCATCTGTTAAAACCCAGATTTGTGCTTGAGTTAGTTTTCCTGTTTGCGCTGTGATTGCTCAGGATGTTGGAGGAACTGGACCTGGGCTGGTGTCCCACGCTGCAGAGCAGCACAGGATGTTTCCAGCACCTCGCCCGCAGCCTGCCACGGCTGCGCAAGCTTTTCCTCACTGCCAACCGCACTGTCTGCGACTCTGACATAGAGGAGCTGGCAGCCAGCTGCCCCTCGCTCCAGCATCTCGACATACTAGGTAAGCTCTCTCTCATGCATAAGTGGAAACAAACATTTGTCTTTATTAATCATTTGTTAATGATGATCTAGTTTGAGTTTATTCACTGGTGACTTTGGACTTTCTCTTTACACCCATCCCTCATCATGTTAGTGAACATAGCTCCCCATCAAAGCAGAACAGCCACACGTTCACTTTTATTTATTTATTTTTTATGCTGCTTGTTTTTGTGAGACTTTGCCATAAATTTCAGTTTTGCTCTCTCATTTGAGATTTGGCTTGTCATTCACTTATCATATTGAGGGCTGGCCCAATCCCAATATAGCATTCAAGGGGAAGAAAACATGAACCCAAATAATCAGCTTAATATTGGTAGGAAAACAGTAATGCTCAGTAAGCAAAGTTACAGCAGCACACAACAGCAGTAACACTTTAGTTCCAGTTGCATAAGTTGATGGCTTTGACAGCACAGTAGCTTCTGTGTTATTCAGGCTGTGCTGATGTGTCAGTTCTTTGGTTATTTCAGATGTGCTTCAGTGGTTGTCCCGCTGGAAGGTGTGCAAATGGTTTTTGTCTGGACACTATTATCTTTTACTTAATTTACGCAAAAAGACACTGTTTCCTTTTAAAGAAATACTCAGAAATGGAAATCTAATTGTTTTATTTCTCAGTTCTGTGTTTCTGTCTTTCATATTCTGTGCGTCCCTGCTGTGATTCATCTCCCGGACAGGTACACGGTTAGTGAGTGCTGCCTCGCTGAAGAAACTCCTCCAGTCGTGTCCTCAGCTTGTCCTCCTGGACGTCTCCTTCTGCTCACAGATAGACATGCGGGTCGTCCAGGAGCTCTCCGGCCTCGTTCCCAATGTGGCCATCAAGAAAAGCTTCACTCAGTGACCCCAGCATCGGCTCATTTCCCACTACTGAGATGTAGCAAGTGCAGGGAGTTGCTGGTCAGCACATACTGCCCCAGAGTGATTCAGAGGCAGGTCAGATACAGGAGGAGATTGCAGACCTGCTTTTGCCTCCATCACGGACAAGATCTACTTTTAGCGGTCAGTAAATGAAGCGGTGGGACCGGGTGAGGAGGATTTTAATGACTGAACACAAACAACTACAGACTCCTAGGCACAGGATTACAGAACAGGAGACACTTTTTTGTTGTTGAAATCAGGGTTGTTGCAGTAAAGCTGCTACATGTTCCCAGAATATTAATCAACACTTACAGTATGTATTGCCAAATAAGACACGGCAAGGAAAAATGCCTTGGTACTAGATAAAACACATTTGTGAAAGAAGCTCTCTTAAGCATCTTCCTAAGAAAGCAAAAAGAACATCATACATGTTCATACCTTTATTGGAAGTCACACTCGTGAGAGCTAAAGATCAGGGCCTTGGTCAGTGCCTTGACTGAATGTGGAATATGAACAGGCTGGTTTAATTAAACATGAAGGTCTTTCTGGTGGCATCTGTCACCATTCAGTCAGTCTCATTTAATCATAAGAAATCATACTTGATGGTGTTATGTTCAAAGGAGCTTGAAATCAGCTGCACTGGGTGCAGTGCACTGTGGTTAGTGTTATTTTTGTAAAAACTTTAAGAGGATCACAAGTTAATTTGTGTTGTTACAGACTGCAGGATCTTCCACAAGGATCTCACACCATTAACTGTCCGTGCACAAGAGATTTAGTGATGGGCATGTTTCCATCAATGAAAACAACAACAAAAAGAATGTGTTTTCATTTACACATGCTCTAAAATTGCAAGAGTAGAGAAAACACCTAAAGGCATCCAGTCAAAACATACACAGTGACTCATTTGAAATAAAAGCACAGAGAAGTAAGACAATTTAACTAACTAGACCCCAAAGATGCTATTTAAAATCAAATATGAAACAAATATGCAAATATTTTCCTCTCTAACTGTAAATTATGCACATTTGATGCAACAGTTTTAGCGTTTTCACTGGGATTATATGGAATAGTTTCTGACTGCATTATCTGGGCAGCTGTTAATGTGTCACCACATATCAGGCACTTCAGATGAATGTAATAATTCTATATTAAGTTCCTGGCAGTGGCAGGTAAGAACTGCAGGGGTAGTTATTAGTTAAATTTGTGCTCATCTGATGTAACTTTCCTGCTCCAAGTCTGTTCAAATCTGCTTTACAGTTGAAACAGTTAAATGTGTTTGGCTATATAGAGCATATCAGACTTTTTACTGGCCAAAGTCAAGCAAAAATTCAGGTTCATATTTTAGTCAGGCTAGTGTTAATGGTAATCGGGATACTTGATAATTGTTTGCTTTTTGTTTGCATTTTGTCATGAATTACATGACATTTTGACATGAATTAGTGTATTGGGGCCTTTTAGGCTGAACTTTAGTTTCCAAAGCTAAAATTCTCAAATTTAAAAAGTCGCTGGCTCCTCCGCCAAGGTGAGCGCACACAGGCAGAGGAATGTTTTCAGTGCTATTTGTCTGTCAGCAAGTTTACACAAACGAGTTTCATCAGACTTGGAGAGATGGGCCCAGGCGTACCCATTAAAATCTGTTGCAAATGCAGAACACTTTAAAAGTGCAAGAGAGGCCATCTACAGTGTCATGACGTTAGTGCTGTAAACACTATATGCGACCTCGGTATTTGTCCTCAAACCTCAGGGGTTATGTATAATCTCATTATCATTAAATGTTACTTTTTTTCAAAGCAGGTTTTACTCCAGAAACCAGCACAAAGGATGTCTTTACAGAAAGCAACACCAGACTGAGTGAGCTTTAAGGTTACCGAGCTTTGGTGTTGCTAACAACAAACACACATGACACAAGTGATCAGTTAGCGGTTGTGTAACGGAGGCAAAAATCGGAGCTTATTGAGTGCTGAATGTTGCAGTAATTGTTTGATTCTGACAAATGCAATGTTGCTGATTATTTAATTTTTGTAATATATGAAGCCAGGGCTGCAGTGTTGGAGAAGTGCTTGAAGAGCTTTTTATTTTTGAAAAAAACTTGAACTTTTTGTTGGAGCACATGCTACTAGTCAATATTTGTGCCTTATACCCCAGTTTGAATGTTGTGTGATGTCCAAGTGGTATAGATTGTGGTGAAGTGCTTCGCTTTTATGCCCCTTCAACCAAAGTAATAACATAATAACCTGGTCATCAGTCTCTCAACTATATTTGACCAATTTGTATGCCATGTACTTTATATCAGCCATGTTAATTATTTCAAAGAAAAATATATAATATTTATATTTCCCTGTGCAAGGAAGGTGTTTGTGGAAATTTGTACTCATTATTGGTGGGTGTTTAAATGGTAATATACTATTTGGGGAATGTTTCTTTGTTGAGTTGTTTTGGTTTTTTTTTGGGGGGGGGGGGTATTTTTCTTTGTTTG
>VUQJ01039168.1:3648-15590 GCA_015108635.1 Andinoacara biseriatus | reverse complement strand
GTAAAGCCAGTGTCATTTCAGCAACAACAACAAAAAAAAAACTCAAATACAAAGCAGTAGATTAGGTTATGGATTCTGAAACTCAACCTGCTTGGTTTTTTGTTTTGTTTTTGGAAATAATAATAATAATAACAATAATAATAATAATAATACTTAAAAAGAAAAGTGCCCCAGTGAAGAAAAGGAACAAAAAAAAAGGGATGACTTTTAAAGTTATACAATATTTACAAAAGTTAATCCAAACGTTCTGTGAGAGTTGCTGCCGTCTTATTTGTGTTGAGATCTGTGTGTGTGTGTGTGTCTAGAGCCCATCCTGTTGTGGAGAAAGGGGGGAAAAAAGTGCCATATAATCCAATCAATCGCCACGGAGCCCCTTCCTGAAGCTGGGAGACGCTCTGAGGGAGGGAAATTATATTATTTAACGCTTGTTGTGTGGAAAATACGGAATTTTTGTTTAGACTGCTGGCTGACGCACGATAGAGGTCACACATTTTTTATTTGCCATATCTCTGCACTCAGGCCAGTTACTCAAGAACTTAGCCAGTGAGCAGCACGTGTAATAATAATAATAATAATAATAAAAATAATAATAATAATAATATTTCTGAACTAAATCGTGACCGCAGTCCACACAGTATAAATAAAAGCTGAAGGGCCTGCAGTGTTTCTAAAGCAAAGCGTCAATGCCTTAGCTGACAGATGGGACTCAGGCGATGCTCACCCTCAGCTGGACTCCAGTGCACTGGGGCTGCAGCCTTTACCGGCCTCCAGTTTACTCCATTAATGCAGCTCCTTTGACCCCCCCACTGCACTGCCCACACACCCATCGCTGCTGGACGCACAATTTAGAGCTAAAAAACTTAAAAGAAAAAAAAAAGAAAAAAAGCTTTTGCTTTCCCTTTTACGCACAGCCTCAAAAGGTTGGATTTGATATATATAAAAAAACAAAACAAAAAAAAACAACCGGCAAATGAAAGCTTTTCTTCTAAAACCATTCTTCCCCTCCCCTCCTTTTTTTCGTCAAGTATAATTTCAGTACACAATAGGGGCTACACCTTGAAACTGCGTCGTCTGGAGTCACAGTGCTGGGCATGTATCCTCGGAGAACATAACACAGGGTTATGTTCCACCAGCTCTGGGAGAGGGAAAAAAAATGTCCTGTCCTCCCATCACTCATTTTCCATTTCTCAGATATTCACTGCAGATATTGTGTCAGTAATCACTGCAATCTATTATACATAAAACACCCACTATATCGTTTCATAGTCCAGTGATTTATATATAACCTTGGGGGGATAAATAAAACGGATAAACAAGTCCTGGAGGAGCTGGTCAAGCAGAGTTCATTGGACCGGGGTCTGGACCCCGTGGTGCGGTGGCGTGTCCCCGTACACATCCTCGCTCCCCGGCAGCGCTCCTCCCGGAGGGGTCATGCGTTTTTCCTTCTGTCTCCTGTTACAAAACCAAACCCTCACCACTTCTTTCTCCAGGTGCAGACTGTCCGCCAGGCTGATTATTTCCGACGCTGCCGGTTTAGGGCACTTCAAAAAATGGCTCTCCAAAGCTCCTTTTACGCTTACCTCAATTGAAGTCCGTTTTTTTCTTTTCCTCCCCTGCGCCGCGATTTTGTCCAGGCTGGTCGGGCTGCCCGAGGTGGAGTCCGCCTCCTCCAGCCACTTGTTCAACAGAGGCTTCAGCTTGCACATGTTTTTGAAGCTGAGCTGCAGGGCCTCAAACCTGCATATGGTGGTTTGGGAAAACACATTTCCGTACAGGGTCCCCAGGGCGAGTCCCACGTCCGCCTGTGTGAATCCCAGCTTGATCCTCCGCTGTTTAAACTGCTTGGCGAACTGCTCCAAGTCGTCCGAGGTCGGCGTATCCTCGTCCGAGTGGTCGTGATGGCTCTGCGGCCGGTGCTGGTGCTGATGCTGGGACGGAGGGTGGCCGTGTTCGCTGAGGTGCGGGCTGTGGTGGTCTTCATGACTGTCTCTTAGGTTGTGGTGGTGCATCCCCTGCCCGCTGCCCGGGATGAGCCCGTTAACGCTGAAACCCGGCTGAGAGTAAATAAGGCTTTGGCCGTTTGTCGTCGCCATGCTCTGTATGTGCGCCGCGGTGGTGGTTCTCCACGCGCGGCCGTCGTGGTGGTTCCCGTGCGTCTGGTGCACCAGGTGGGGCGGCCGTGACTGGTGCTGCAAGTTGCTGCTGGAATTGTGCATCTCGTCCCGGGCGCCCTGCACCGCGGGTTTGATGTCCTGCTCTGCGCCGAGCGGGCTCGAGGACCACGGGGCTCCCTCTCCGTGGGACAGCGCCGTGATCCACTGGTGTGCGTGGCTGAGCGTGTGGCTGTTGCTCTGCAGCGGATAGTCGCTCTGCAACAGGCTCTGCGCGTCCCGGTACGCCGTAGCTTGCTGCATGCTGCCGGGCTCCGAGTGCACGATAGATGCGCTGGAGGTGAGGATATTGTAGTGGTTAGACGCTGCGGTCGCCATGACTCTCGGAGCCGGACTGGTCGCTCTTATTAAAGGAACCTCGCATTTGACAGAACCTCTCCTGCCCACAGGCGGCTCCCAGGCGCTCTGCCAAGTGGACGCCGAAGCGCACCTGGACTCCGCCCCGCCCCCGCCGCTCATTGGATACGGAAGGATGATGGACGGGGTTACTAAGGGCAACGGCGCTGCGATTGGCTGCGTGGAAGTCTCAACAAACACTACTGTCTTTGTTGGAGAGGTGCGAGCCGAGGCTCCCGTGGAAGCGGAGAGCCGGAGTGCAGCATGGGGAGACGGAGCACCGGGATCAGCAGTGCAACTGTAAGATACAGTTGATTTACTTTGATAATCTTGTTCTATCCAGACTCAGACTGTAGGGAGCCTAGTTCTAGGAGACCAGGACTTCTTCTGTTGGGAAGAATCCAAAGCTGTGCAGTTACCGATAACCTGCAGTCTCTTATTTGGGGGGGGGGATTTCAAATCTTACTGTTATTGTTGCCTGCAAAATATGTGCACATTTATCACATTAAATACTTGGAAAGTGCGCAACATTCTGATTTGAACTTTTTCAGTGCAGCAAACAGAGCTAGACGGCTGGTTGCAAAGAGGCATTTTATGTAATCGGTATATGCAGAGAAGTTTAGAGCTGACAGAAAACCTTTGTTTTAGTGCAACATTTCTGCTTGTCGCTGTAAGTGCATGCATATTCATATGTCTGTGTTGTTCACGCAGTGCTGTCTGTGTAACGTAGGAAAGAAAATGACTAAAGTAGCACCGTTTCTTTTTTGAGAATGAACATATATCCAAGACGAGTCAAACACTAATTACTTTGTAATTACTTTTAACATATTTGAATGAAAGTAAATTTAATTTGTCGTGGCGAAATAAATCTGCCATCCGAGAAGCCTCTAAAGTGAGATATCTGGTAGAGAAAAGAGGCTCAGGCACGTTTTAAACAAATCGATTTTATTCTCCCAAAAAATAGCAACACAATATTAAAAAACCTGAACATTTGCTGCCAAGCAGACTGAAATACATTTAAAACATTCAGGTAAAAACTTTGCTTAAACAGATGTCTGCCATCAGCTGGCATCAGTCTCAGGTCATTTTTGCAGTTGTTTATGGGGACTGAAATCTTTAACGCCATTTGCTATTGAAGCTGTAACGCTGTCATGCGCGCTTCCTCAAACACTGACGCATTCTTGTAAAGGTGTAAACAAGCAATTTTTTTTTTCCCATTGAAGTCTTGTAAATGTGGATGTCGGTCAGCTGCATTGACTTTAAAACTTTTAACAGCCCATAAATTAAACAGATCAACTTTTGTGTCCAATTAGACTGTAAAGTGAATTTTACAAGCTTGTCTTGGTGGGGGTGTCTACACACTGATTAAAAGAAAAAGAAAATAACAGGCTTATTGTTCTATATATAGAATGGAGGACAAAGTTTAGTGATTAACAAAATTAAATAAGACATAAAATTCTCTCCAATGTGCCCTTATTAAATGTAGTTTAAGGGATATTATGAGGGTTTATATGGCTGTTTACAGCACTGTAAAGGACCTGTATATGGGGCTATTAGAAAATGGTGCAACTGTGCTAAAGACTTCCAGGATTCTTCACTTCACTAAAAGAGAGAAATTATTTTCAGGTCTTATAGAGAACTATTAGAGTTAATATTGTGTGAAAACATTCTCTGGCTGCTCATCACCCACTAAAGTGAAACTAGACAGAAGTGAAGAGGAGGATTAAGTCCAAACTCAGGCCTCTAGTCCAGAGCAGGGAGGGCAGGTTTCCATCCCATCTCAGCTGTCCTCCCCCCCTCCAGTGTCAGCTTCAGGGACCAGGACTTTGTCCAGAGAGGGGACATTCCTGGCCGACTGCTGCTGGTTGCCATAGGGAGAGGTAAATGAAACAGCAGCAGTTGCATCACTGCAGCCCCCTCCCGTTCCAGGACTATCTAAAGGCCTCTATTTAGAGAGGCTCTCTACTGCGGGGACAAAGCTTTTGCAGGGATAAAGGAGGGAGGAGTAAAGAGCACAGAGCCCTGAGAGGGAGAAAGGGCTAGAAAAAGCAAAAAAAGATGAGAGAGATTACGTCTGTCCTCAAAGCTGCTCCTCACACTCTGGTGAGAGAAAGCAAACTGTGAAAAAATTATAAACAACTTCAACATTTTTCTTGGCAGAGGCACGTTTTAACTTTCAAACTTCTGAAGCAGTAATTCTGCACGTTAGGAGACATTAATAATTCCTGCTGTATGTATGCAATTAAAAGTACCTTTGGTTAGTCTACGGCCTACAACAATTCAGTCCACCAGAAATAAAGTCATACATACTGGCCACAAATTAAACCTATAAATCAATCCGGGCAGTTCTTCAATATCCACAATTTATAACTTTCAAACTATGCAAATGACTCAAACTGTAATTAAACATTTTATTTAATAACGTGGACCTGCAGTAAAATTAGGAGGCAATAAAAAAGCAATTATCAAAGAAATACTTTCACCAAAAAATATTCAAACTGTGCAGCGAAAACACAAAAGTCTATATGCTGAATATTCACACTCACAAATCATTATTAGTGATGTTAATTTATTCAAAAAAAAAGTTCACACAGGGACACATGTCATGTGTATAGACCGAGGTGTGGGAACAATGCAGGGCCGTGCAACAAAGGGCAAGTGCTAATTGCAAAATGTCTGTTCTGTATGACCTGGATTGGAGTTTCAATTCATATGCTGATATAAGTTGTACTACAACTTTTTCTTCATGCTTTGATGCTGCTTCAGTGGCCAAAATTCACATTCTTAATCTCTGATGTCACAAAATAATAATAAAAAAAGAAATGCAATTAACTTAAAACACATTTAAGCCTATTAATTGCATAGTAAATATAAAGTAAATACTGTCTGGCGAAGCAAAATCAACAAACATTTGAAGAGAAAGAAAACTATCAGCTGTAATTAACAGACTTGTCTTTGATTACAGGGATAAACGGTGGACAACCACTATAATGCTTTCTGATGGTCTGTTTACATCAGTAATATACAGCAGTATAAAGCGGGCAATGATGATGAAGGGAAAAAAAACCCACACAAAATCCTCATATTCCATGTATCACTTGGGCTCTTCAATTAAGTATTACTGATTGGGCCTTTAATGAATCTCATTTCAGAGGCTAATAATCCTTCATAGGGCTGAATCCAGCTGCACTGACAGCACAAGAAGAGGCCGGGATTTAAGTCATACCAGGAAAAAGTTTCCAGGCGCGGTTCAGTAATTCATTCTGGTAATATTGAACATTATTGTGGTGTAACATTGAAATCGGCCAAATCAAAAGAACATTGTGGTAATTAGGCTGTAATTCAAGGAATTACCACATCGCCACACAGGCTTAAATAGTCGTGTTGGGAGAAACGCAAAGCACATTATTTTAATGGTGTAATATGCAAACTATGGCTCGTTTCAATTACATGGCTTAACAATGCATAAATGATGCGAGCCTTGTTATTTGGACTGCGGGGTCCGCAGTTATTCAATCACACACAGGGGCCAGTGTTAGGGGCCACGCTGCCTCCTCTCACGCGCTGAGACGCAGTGAGGGTCGCTACCAAACTGCATTTAAGGGAATAAAAATGAACAGTAGAGAATGTAAGCGTTAAATTAACAGTAGGATAATTATATGACCCGTGTGCTGTAAAGATTCAATTTCTAGCGCTCTAATTAGGCGACTGTCTCCCCATACATCAGCTCACATCCCTCTGCCAATTTCTCACCAGAAAGCGTCCTGTGAGCGGAAATAATTTGATTTTATTAAGACACGGCTCGTGTAATGAAGAAAATCAAAGGAGGGGCTGGTTGAGTATGATATGTTTTTTAAATCACTGATTGTTCCACAATCTCAGTCCACTGAGTCCTATTTAAAGACGAGGACATTGGGGTCCAAACTGAAGGAGAGAGGAAGGCACGCTCGTTCTCTGCTGTCTGTGAGCAGCGAAGAATGATTATATTAACCCATGTAATGAAAAGTTTCCACCACCTATTGTAGAGGGAACTTACAGCACCTTAACATATCAAAACCTTCAGAAAGGAGTAAGCAGGGCTGCAACTGCACATTATTTTCACAATCTTAACAAGTGAAACCTGCTGATTCAAGAGTTCTCTCCTCTAACTGCACAGTGATGCATCAGGAAAGTTTTCACATCCATGTGCAGAGAGGTGTGGTTGAGAGGAGAGGTGTCTGTGCTCACCTTAAATCTTTAATCTGTTTGGCATATGCATGTATACAAAAACATTTTTATGGCATCACTAGTTTGAAAGCCAATCACGGCCAATCACTTTGAACCCTCCATTCGCTGAGAGCAGACCTTTTGGTGTCCAGTAGGTGAACTTATCAATGAATGAATTTTCAGTGTAACATTTAATGACTTTCAGTGAGGCTACTGAACATTTTGTCCTGAAAAGGCTTAAACCAAATGAAATCAATTTTGTTTGTGTCAGAAACATTTCTTTTTGTCCAACCAACAGTCTAGAGTCCAAAAAGATTGATATGATTACCCCCAAAAGCAGTAAAAAGTCATCCAGTATTCATATCTGAAAATCTGGAACCTAAGAATTGTTTTTTTTTTTTTTTACCTTGCAAAAATTATTTTAAAGTCTCTGAAGGATTCACAGTGTTGGCACAACATCAGATGTTTGTTTCATGATGATTTGTGGTTAAAAAAGATCAATAATAATACCATAATATCTGTAGAAAATCAGAATAATGGCAACAATGTTATCAGTAAAAACAATCCCAAACTTCAACCGTTTTTGGCCAATTAACCAAACTCAAAATACATGTGCATGAATGTTAGCATAACTGGACTAAAGCATACAAAAACCAATTACACAGTTATTTCCAATATCACCACCTGTGCATTACTGGCACAATATTGATATTTCACTTTTAAATATCACAGCTATCTTTAATATATGGTTATCATGACACCTCTAGATTCAAGGACGATATCAGGACTGTCTTTGTAAAAGATAAAACCCAATGAAGCACGTTTAGATTTAACAGCTTTGTGTTTAAAGCAGCAAAGATACAAACAGTCCCTGTTGGAGCTTTATTGCTTTACCACGGTGTCATCTTCAGGGAACAATCATGATGAAATGGAAATCTGTTTACCTTGCATTTATCAGTTGCCTTGACTTTGGCTGATAACAGAGCTGATGTACAATCTAAGACCGGGCAAATGTAGCCAGTGTCAACTCATTTAAATACAATGTTTTTTTTGTTTTTTTTTAGTTATGTACTAAAACAAGAGATTCTGATCCTGAGAATATGCAGCAGAAATATGTGCAGCAAGCGCAGATCATTTCTTTCTAAGTAATAACAGAGTTTTTATTTCAGATTAGCTGTTCAGATGTCAGTAATTCTTGCTAAGGCCCGTTTCAAATCTTGCATAACGAGAGCCGACCCACGCCTTTCATCCTTACTGTAATTGTTGTGTGCATCAAAGACGAGGGAGACTGACAGGCTGTATGGGAGGATTAATACAGTGGGTGAGTGACGACATACTGAGGCGGTCAGGAGGGAGGGAGGAACGAGAGAGAGAGAGAGAGAGAGAGAGGAAGATATGGGGGTGAGAAGGAGAAGAATGGGAGAAAAGTAGGAGAGGACAAAAAGTGGGGAGAGAGTTAACGAGAGGGAGAGCATTAATTGTGTGCTTTGTGCCGGGGCTCTTTTGCTGAGTGTGGCTGTCGAGGTGCGGGCGCTAACCCCTCCAGCAGCCCGTCGTGATCTGAGCCAGCTCTCAGACTGCTGTATTCCAATGCAATTAGGCCACTCAAAGGCCTGCTTAAAGCTGCACCCCCACCACACACAGACACACACACACACACACAGATAGCAACAGCCCCTGTGGGTCCCCCTCCATTGTAGCAGGGAGGTGTATTCTGTCCCTCTTTGAGGCCTTGGATGAAGAGACCACCCCGGGGAGCAGAAAAAAGCAAGGATTACCTCTCTTTTTGTCCCTTTCCCTCTGTCTTTCTCTCTCTCTACCTCTTTATCTCTCTCTCTTTCTGGTTTCACCTCTAAAGTCTATCAGCTCGGGCAGGCACAGAGCTCAGCTCTGGTTAGTTTCTATAAAGAGACACAAGTTGGAGTTTTTGCAGGAGGAAACAGAAGAAGAGGAGCAATGAGGCATTTCTGTGATGGATGTCATTGTGGGACTGCTTTAGCAATATCACTTCCCTCTTCCTCTTTCATTATTCATGCAGTCATATATTTCAACAAGTGGCGTGGGCCGTGTAGCTCACTAGCTCGTCCCCGTTGGCACAGGCGCTGCAGCCTCAGTCAGTCTGTCTCCTCTGTGTGCTCTATTAAGAGAAAGCGCTCCATGATAGCGGAGCTCTCTTGGCTGGCTTTCAGTGTGTCTCATTCCCCAGAAAGCATTTAAAGCAGATTACAAACCTAACGCTACACCTCCCCAATAAGAGAAGAGAGAAGGAAAGAAAAAAAAAAACTGGCACATTAGCACCTGCAATACTAGTCAATGGCATCAACAGATTAACGAGGTAATCCACACAATGAGGTCTTTGATTCGTGTGGTTTGGCAGGCAGTAATGCCAGGCATAATACACACTGTTATTTCAGGCCGTCCCAGCACGAGAAAACCTGGCAGAAGCTGTTCTCTCGCTCTCTCTTTTTTTTTTTTTGTCTTTCTATCAGATGAGCTTTTGAAGAATTTTAACTCGTGCATCTGGTGCTTTTGCCCGTTTCCTTGTCAGAGAAATAACCTGCTGACTGCTCCTGTGGCACATGTGAAGGGAGGAATCACAGGCTTTCTGAAGGCTGTTTAAACAGCAGGGCTGAGGAGCTCTCCATCGTCCTTCCCCCCTATTTTTCTGCATAAGGACGTGCGTATAGGATAGTGTGTGTGTGTGTGAGTGAAAGATCTCGCAGCCCCATCGCTCATGTGCGGCTCGATTAGCCCCACGTGCCTCGTTCGTCAGACGTGGAGGCAGAGCAGATGGCAGAAGACGCACCGTGTTACCATGCTGCAGCACTATGTAACGCTGCTCTAATTGAAACATCAATACTGCCCTGTCAATACACTACTGCTACTTTACAAAACACCTCCACCATCAGACCTGCGCTAGGCTGAGAAAAAAAGCTGCTGCTACTCGACGATGCACTGGCAAAAAGTTTACTGGCTGGAAAAAGTCACTTTCTCTGTAACGCTTCCTGGTGTTTTTAATCTCCGGATGTTAATACTTCACTTGCTTTCTGTTTGTATACAGTTTGTGGTGTTAAAGGAAGCATGCAGAAAAAAGGGAGAGACTCTCCTCAGCGGCATCTCCACTGTGGCAAATTTTTAATGAATTGATAGAAAGCTGAGAGAGCTCACATGGCTGTGATCAGTAATTCGACGTTATTGGAAATTCAGTGGAGAACAGAGAGAAATTAGGCGGCTAGGAATTAATTTGTTATTTGTCCAACTCAATGAGGAGTGACGCAGCCCCTTTAATGAACGGGTAATCCATTTCTTACTGCACGGAGCTGAATTCACCCTTCATTGAAGTGGAAAAAGACAAACATATCTTTCACTAACCTTTGCAACTTCCGAAGGCAAACGAGGGAGGGGGGGTGATAAGCGCAGAGACCCGCTGCTGAAACTATCTGGATTCATGCGTTTGTGTAGGTGAGAAAAGTGACTGAGTTTTAAAGGGAACCTACAAATCCACAATAAATCGTCTTTGCTGACACGGGGCCACAAAGGCAGAGTACAGTATGCGGAATTGATTCATGATCAATCGGCTTTCTGCACTGTGGAAAATTACTGTCTTCATGTAACTATGGTTGCTGTTTGTGTCTTTAATTCCCCTCCCCTGCCCTTCTGCTTGCAGTTCTTTCATCTGCTGGATCTAAAAAGTCAGACTGTGGCACCTGCATGATGCCGAAAGCCTGGACTTCCTGTGAAGGTAAGGACCTGCTCCCCCCATCCGCATTGCTCCTGAAGGTCTTGGTCTCAACATTAGGGCTTGTTTTCTGGGAGGATCGTTGTACCACATCTGTGCGATGTAACTGTTGGATAGTGTAAATTACCATAAGAAAACAGTTTACAGGCGATTTAGGGTCTGCAACAAATGACTCACTTTACTCTTCAGTTCACTAATCAGGTAATTTTCTTATTTGAAAAAGTCTTACAATCGAAAAGCTGTAACTGAGGAATGAGTTACATTTTTTAAAGAGAAAAAAAATATTTTTTTAATTAATTAATTCATTAACTGAATATCACAGTGACTGCCAATTCCATTAAATAATTGTTTCAACTGTTAAAAAACAAAACAAAAAGAACAATCACATACCCATTAAGAAAAAAAAATGTTTTCTGAAGGCCAAATGGGCAGAATGCCATGTGTCTAGCATGCAAACTCACATTTCTCTGATTCATTAAATCACATTGTCTCTCCTTACACCATGTGTGTGTGTGTGTGTGTGTGTGTACATGTATATATGTACATAAGAGGAGGAAAAACATTAAATAAAAAACAGCCTCTGTATTAGGATTGATGGCCCTCAACTTACCTTGAAAGCCATACTGGATGTCACGCCAGATGTTGAGTTCACCGTTCTGTCGCCACGAGTTTTCCACGTCTGGTTAATGAAACAGATGTTTTATGTTAAAAACAAACAATCAAAATAGTGTTTGGATTTCTCAGTGTCTTAAAGTCATTCCTCACTGTGGCACATTCACGGGCTGAGTAACACGCAGAGTCACTAGTGAACTGCATTCATGTGTAAAAGCAGTAAAGCGACTTTAATTTCTAATAATAAGAAATATTTTATTTTTAGTAGTTGTGGTACATTTTTTATCCTTGTTAAGACTCCTTGTGGGCCTCCATCTGCTGCACTTCTCACCACCAGCACTTGCAGCAGGAGTCGCGACTCCTTTGACATGCTTTTCCCCCTCCTTATGGAAATCATGGGTGAAAAAAACTGAGAAAACACACAGAGGAAACGAGACACGGGCTGTTCAGAGAAATCCAATTCAACTCTGTTTTCTCAAGAAAAAAGGCAAGGACAAACAGCTGAATCTGAAATCAATCAAACGCTGGCTCTGTCCACGGGAGTAACGTTCAGGCTCCGGTTACGATTTGATCTTGGCTCAAGTTTTCGAGTGAGTGTTGACGTCTCAGAGTTGTGAGGAATCCCGAGCCGGCAGCTTACAGCAGGGGTTTTAGTGATACAGTATTTACAAGGCATGAGGAAGTGGGAGCGCTGCAACAGACGGCACCATGCACGGTGCTTTCAATTATTTCTCACAGCATTCATGAAAATAGAAGCACAGCGGGGAGTACAGTATGAACGACAAAACTATAAAAAGACATGGAGTGAAAAGAGAACTCCCAAGCTAAAATAAATGGTGTTGTATGCTGTTGCTGGTGAAGAGCTCAGAAAAAAAAAA
>VUQJ01039167.1:12297-22486 GCA_015108635.1 Andinoacara biseriatus | reverse complement strand
TAGCAAACACAAACTTGTCCAAACATGGTCAAGCATGCGCCAGGAACGTATTGTTCTTTAGGGGTGTGTGTGTGTGTGTGTGTGTGTGTGTGTGTGTGTGTACTCAGGCTACTTGACACATGCTTGCAGTCCCATTTGTGTTGTCAGGTTGTTCTTATCCGGACATAATCTGATCGGTTTGGTGTTGGTGGTCGCAGTTTTAAAAACGTGGTTTGCTTCTTGCTGTGTCAGTGATGTTGACATAATTGAAGTAGGACTCATATTTTTCTTCTTTTACTCTGGGTTTGACCCAGTTTTCAGTGCGTTTACTAGAAGGCAGGCAGTGACCTCAGTGGCCAAGTTAGCTGTCTCCTCATGAAGCTGCTCGCTGTGACCCCAAGTCAGACTAATGAAAGAAAGAACTGCAGAGGAGACCATGTGAGAGAAGACAGAGAGCCCCAGTATAGAAAAAAACTGAGGAGATCATGATGAAAACCATTAGAAGTCTTAAATTCATAGAACAACATGGTGGAGCCAAAACCTGCAGCATGGTTATGAAGCCGATGTCCAGATGGTCTTGTGACAAAATCAGTTATTATACGACCTTCTAATAATAAGCTCATTGGTTGAATTTTTAAAATCTTCTGTGACCCCTCAGAATGCTTTTCATTTCAAACAGTTTTCAGCAATAACAGATCAGAAGCAATTCACATTATGAATGAGTCTGGTTTAATCTCAGTAAACCTGGATCAGCTGAGCCTGCAGTGTTTAAACTGAGATGCAGATGCAGCTGATCGGTGTTCTTTGTTAACATGATTGTTTTGTTGTTGTTTGTTTTCCAGCCTTCCTGCATTCCCCTCATCAGCCTGTGTACACTGCTACTAAACATGGCGTCATTGGCTTCACCAGAGCTATGGCGGTAAGGTGCACACACTTTTTTCACACAGTCTTTTAGGATGAAAGCAGATCAGTAGCTCGTTTTCATGTCACGGCAGGACGCGTCCATTCAGGACGACTACGGCGTTCGCATCAATGTGCTGTGTCCGGCCTTCGTCGACACGCCCCTGCTGCACTCGGTGGAAGATGAAGACAACATGGGCAAGTTTGTCAAGTACAAGGACGACTTCAAACGCAGCATGACGAAGTTTGGAGTTTTAAAGTAAGTTCACTCCCACTAAACAAAGTCGGGTCCTTTCTGATGAGACCAGCAGATGCCTGTCAGTCAAATTTAAGCCCTCACAGCATCCCAGTGCAAAACACTGTTTTTTAAACATGTCGATTTCTACCGTAACGTCTGTGAGGACTCCCATATTAATTTTAAAGCCTCATGTGGGCATTAGAGGAACTGCAGTTTTTAACACATCAACCATGGCTTTATTTTTTTAGCCCAAAGTTTGCTGCTGTGATGTGCTGAAGGGGAAAAAATGTTCATTAAACATTAAGGAAACCCTCCGAGAAATGTGAGCCTGTAGATGAGCATTTGTTGGACACTTCAAAGAATTAAACGCGCATGTTTCGGTCCCAGTTTCCGAATCTGGTCTCAGGTGGCCCGGATCATCTCCAGCTGTCTGCAGTAGAAGAGCAGCTGTTCGGCGATGGGTGCAGTCATGAAGATCAGGAACATGAGTAATAAAAGCAGTGCTGTTTAGTGCAGGGACACAACTGAAACATGCTTGAAGGAGAGCTCTGAGAACAAATTTTGAGGATGAAGAAGGAGAGAATTCCATGGATGTTGGTTGCTTTTTAATGTTAAATATGTTATTAATGTCAGAAACTGGACAAATGCATGTTCAGTAAAGCATCTAACTGCTCTGAATAATCTGTAGGTGTGGTTCTGCGACAGATCTGTTGAATTTCTGAGTTTAACTGATTTTCCTAACTGCTACAATTCAAACCTGTTTTGACAGAAACATTGAGAGTCTCTGTTTTGATTACATTACTGCTCCAGAGTCAGCTGGGCTGTTTGAAAGACACGTTTTCTTTCAGGAAACCTGAGAAAGTGTTTGGATCGGTTCAGTTCAGCTGTGAGAGAAGCTCAAACAAAGTGAATGTCCACACTGCAGAGAGAACGCTGTGAACACTTTGAAATGTGCAGCTCAGCAGGAGGGAATCATTTAGTGTCAGAGGAAATTGGGTCCAGATGACTTCCTGAACACACAAACATACAAATGCATGTGGATATGGACGTATGTGTATGTACGTCCACTTTGTAAAAGAACAGTGTTTGTGGTTTTAGGATGGGAGTGTGCACAGGAAAGTGTGTGTGTGTGTGTTTAATTGTATTAGTCATGTGGCAGGAATGGGGTTACAGTCACATTGTAAAAGCTGAACCTTCTTCTGGAGAAAACAGCAAATCGCTATGACGTAAATCTTTAAATCTTTTTGAATTTTCAGTGGAAGTTTAGTTTGAAGTAAGGGAGTGAAAGCCTTCTCAGTGACTCCCTCCACTTCTTCTGGAAGGCTAAATGGGGGAACCCGGAAATAGGAAGGCCGGCCCATGGTATCCACAGTCCTCCATTGTGCCGATTGTTCTGTATCTTATCCAGTTGCCAAAATAGGGGATTCAGATTGTCTAACATCATGGTTACACTCCTAATATTAAGATTTAGAAGAGTTTTTGATTAGACTAATGGCAGTTTGAGGGTAATTAGTGGCACTGAAGTATCCAGGTTTAGGAGAATCCGTTGGTTTGGGTCTATGTCTGCGTGAGTCATTTGGAGCAAGTGTTGAGGTTTGAATCTACCTGTCAGGGCTACGAGAACCTGTGAACCTGCTTTCATGATGTAGCAGTGTGTGTTTTCCTTCTGTTTATCTGCAGGCCATCACTCATAGCAGAGGGCATGATGAGGTTGATCACGGACACCAGTCTAAATGGAGCAGTGATGAAGATCACCTGCTCCAAAGGAATCCATTTTCACACCTATGAGCCCATGTCTGCCTGAGCTCCAGCGCTCAGGACTGCACACTGCAGCTGCTGAAGGAACGATGCAGAGCTTTAACCGCCCGACTGACTGCAGCACACGCTCAGGACAACACATGGCTGCTGCGGCAGCTTCTGTCAAAACTGCTTCTGTTTGGATTCTAATAATTTAATTGTCATCTTCATAACGTGAAAACAGTGATCGTCCTTAGTCCAGTGTTTCACTTCAACCCAAAATATCCGGCAAACCAAAGTTGCAGATCAGGTTTTTTTCTTTTTGTGTTAGTTTTTTGTGTGTTACAGGAAACACTGGACATCACGGTGGTTCACCTCCGAGACGATGGCTTCTTTGATCAAACAGTGTTATTTACAGAACTGTAACAGTTATTCTTTTACAGCTGGTTTATGTGACGTGCAAACAAAAAATAAATCAATGGAGTTTTTGTACAACCAGATATGAGAAGTATTTATTGACAATTATCTGACCAATAATATGGCTGCTGTGTGCTTCATTGTACTAACAGACCATCCAAGAAGGCGGAGCTCCAGTTTTTGAGAGTGAAATTCAGGGATTTTATTTGGGTGTTACTGAGCAGTGATTAGCAGGTACCTTTGTCTGTGTAATGCTCCCATACAGGAGGCAGCTTGCTAACCAAGCTAGCTAACATTAGCTGATAAATTACCCTCTTGTTCAAATATGGTGACTTCTAGCTCAAAAAAACAAATATGGCAGCAACCAAAACCCCTGCATTAAGGTTTCAAAGTGCAAAGTTTGCACAGAGTGGGTACTTTCCAAGTTGATATGTCCATCTTTTATACAGTTTATGTTAGTATGGGGGGGAACTCACGCCATGGTATACTTCATGTTAAATATTCCCCTTCCAACTATCTCCCAGTTAAACATGATTCTAAGAAAATAACAGCAACACTGCAAGAATCATTAAAATTATTCTGACGGTGCTACACGAAGCAGATTTTGCCGTAGGCCCCCTGGACTGCAGGAAATGATCATCTTGTGTGGTTGGAGGAACATTTCTGATACTGATTACTGTCAGTCCAGTACAGCCCAGAAAAGGGACCATGGCAGCAGAAACTTTTTTTGCACAGCACAATCAGTTATGTGTCTAACTGTGGGCTGGGATACAGTGTCAGTCAGCCGTGGCCCTGTGTGCACTGTTAATATTTTTTATGAATCCTCGACCAATTAGATCCTTTCACAGTAGGGAAAATATTGTCTTCTTCCCAAACTGTGCGCCAAGAGAGTGGGTCGCCTCTCCTCACTTCAGGCCGATCTCACAGCTGCTGTGCTAAAGTTTCACTGAGAATTAACTCCCAAAGGTATGAAATGTTTTTCGGTTATGATCCTTAGTTATATTTCACTGGAGCTCCGTGTAACCCTCCAGTCACTGGTCTGAAATGTGTTTTTCTTAAAACCTTCTCCGGTGAGCTCTGTGTGGTTTCTCTGTGCTCTCACACTTCACCCTCCCTGAGCCTGGTTCTCCTGGAGGCCTCTTCCTGTTAAAAGTGAGCTCTTTTTCCCCCCCTGTCACCAAGTGCCGCTCACAGGGGATCACCTGATTCTTTGGGTTTTCTCTCTAGTATTGTAGCATCTTTGCCTTTTAATTAAGCACTCTGAGGAGATGCCAGCAGATAAATACATAAATCCAAAGTCTTGAGATACTTTATTTGTTGATTCCAAAACATAGAGACTTTAACAGTACATGGACAGATGTGTGTTTGATCTGCAGCAGGGATGTCTAAATTAAACTGGCTACTTTTACTATTTTTAAAGCAATGCAGGTCCTGTATTTATTAACAGAGCAGGCTATTGTTAATGTTTGATTTATTTGCATAAACACGGATTCACAGCAGCCATCAGAAATTCAAACTCTGTTTCCAAATAATCATAAATAGCCCACTACAGAGTAGTCAACCTTTCATTATAAGGCTCAAACATGTTTTGTGACTCCATACAAAAAGTCAAAAACTGCTCAAAAACTGCTCAAAAATGGCTCTTTAGATAGTAAATGTTACTGATCCTGTTGGATATTTTTATCACTCTGATATTGGTATTTTACTGTCACTATTTTGTATAATTTATCACCAGTTATTTAGTCACATACACTGGTCTATATCATTTATTATTACCTATATTAATCACACACACTGGATTAATGAACACTGTGTGCTTTAGATCAGTAAAATAAGACTGAGGCCTGTTGTGTTCACTTCCTTGGACGTCAGGACCGCACTTTTAGCTCCTTCTAAAACCACCCTCATCTATATTTAGAAGCTTTTGACATAATACTTTATCACCTTTTAATAAAGTTCAAGTTGCTTGGAGCAGTGTGTCTGAAAATTGGAGTTTGGAGTCCCACATGGTAGTGAATTTGTATACCCAGATAAGACTGACCTAATGAGTTTTAATGAGTGGGAGTTGGGACAGCTGTCTGTGGGAGTATTTTGGGGGAGGTAGGTTCACACGGGGAGGAGTCTTTTAAATTAACCACTGTTAGAGCGGGGAGTGGACATGTGGAGCTCAAAGGTGATTGGTCCGTTTTATGTAAATAAAGATGGGTCAAAGGCAAGTGGACAGTTATCATCTGTAAGGGTATAAAACAAGGTGCTCGGTCTGGACTTCTCACTTCTTTTTTTTAACTTCTTACATTTTTATTTCTTACTTTCTACTTTTTTTAAACTTCACTCACTTTCTTTTGCTCGTCCCTGTCCTCTCCATCTTCTCTTCCTGTCTCTGCATCTTTCTCTCTTCTTCTCTCTCTCTGTCTGTATCTTAGTCTTAACTATGTTAATGTCTCTGTTTTGTGTCTCCACTGGAACCTGCTCATCTCAGTGATATTTTTTTTGGAAGCTTTGGATTTAATTGAGTTTGAATTTTCAGCCAAACGGGAACCAGGAGACCCTTAAAAATGTTACTAACAATCCCTGTGCTGACTGTTCAGTACTGTCTTTAATGTGCTTTTTAAAAACTACTTTTATATCTATAATTTGAAAAGTACAGAGAAGGTCAGAAGGAGCTTCACTTCTGGAGAAAGCAGATGATAGGGCACTGAGAGAGGAAATGAGGTACTGCATTAGGACGTCATTGGCAGAGAAGTCTGTGAGGGTGGTGCAGGAGATGTATGGACAAGGGATGCTGAAGATGAAGCTGCCAGGCAGGAAGAAAAGAGGAAGACCTCAGAGAAGATTTATGGATGTGGTGAAGGACGGCATGCAGAGGGTTGGTGTGACAGAGGAGGATGCTGGGATAGGCTGATATGGAGGCAGATGATCCACTGTGGCGCCTCCTAAAGGGAGCAGCCGAAAGACGACGTTTATAATTAACATGAGCACAAAGGAAGAAAGTCAAGTCTCCCATAAATACTTGATGGTTTCTTTATTCCAGTGCTTTCTTTTTGTACAGTAGAAGAACTCAGATTTATACCCTGTATATACATGATCACACTGTGGGAAATTAAGATGGAATCCTACCCTGTACACCACATTCAATATTAGTCCCCCTCACACATGAAGTATGGTGCTGGCTAAATTTTCATCACGTCACTGCTAACCAATATCAAAATCTACAAAAGCTATGAGCTTGTCTGAAAATACAGTTGGCAAAAAGAGTTCCTTTGAGCCCGATTTCCCGCTGGTTTCTGCCTCTTTCATCCCGCCATGAGCGTTCTCTTCCTCGTGTGTGTTAAAAGGGATTGATGCGCAGCCCTGTTCCCAGGGGGGAGAAGGGGTTGACTTTCGCCCACATTAAAGCATCATTGAGTGAGATGGCTGATTTATTGTCCTCCAGTAAAAACACTGGACCCTGCACATTCAGAAAACGGAGATAGAAAGTATAAGTTCTTTAACTTTTAATAAGTTTTTTAACTTCAGAGAGGAACACACACACACACACACACACACACACCTGAATTCTCTGCCCGGTGAAACAGGACAGCTGAAGGTCTGAGTGACTCGGCAGGTTGGAGCCCGTCACGTAGTCGGCGCCACAAAGGAGCAACCCGCCTGAGAGGTCGCAAATGGTTTAATGATACAGTCAGTCTTCACTGTCATCGGGTTTTAGTGTACAAATGTTAAGCACTCGGGCAGCTAATACATTAGTATTATTAGTATCATGGAGCTTAACGAGTTTCACTCAGACTGCACCTGAAGCCTCCTGCTTACAGCCATGAAGTGATAAATTAAACATTTTTACCGTTTTGAGTTGGCTGGATTCTCCTCTCGAGGCAGCTGAACTCATCTCTTTGACACTCTGATGGGGGGCTGTTGGAGACAGGAAGGAAGGATGCTGTGAGTGTGCACAAACATAAGGCCCGCATGATAACGAGATATTTTAATGTAGCTATAATTTACAGATGTCCACTAAACGCGTCACAAACAGGCAATCATTAACCTTCTAACATCTACCGGTCACCCAGCAACCCATCTATGTGTGTGTACGTATGTGTGTGTTTGGGGCAGAGGAGTGTCTAACAACATTCAGCTATTAAAAACTGTGGACTTAAACTGAACTTCTTTCTGCTGTTCTCCTCCATCTGCATTTATTTCACTTCTTCATTTTGATGCACTTCAGCTCCACGTCTTCTTTTTCAGCTGCTTTCAGCACTGCTGGTATTTGTTTAAACTCTCTCTCCAGTTGATCTTTCAGAGTTAACTTTAATAGTTACTCCCTCCAAACCATCAACATGTCTATTGGCTATGTACCACAGGTTTTTAGGTGGCAGTAATTAAACCTTTACCTAAACAGTCATCACATAGCTGTCTTAGCTAATTATAGGCCAATCTTCAACCGTCCTTTCCTCTCAAAAACCCTTGAATTTGATCATGTGCAGAGGAACGGTTTGTTTGAGGAGTTTCACTCAGGTTTCAGAATTCATCACCGTACAGAAACAGCATTAGTGAAGGTTACAAATGATCTTCTTGTGGCCCTTTAACAGCAGGTAAACAGCACTGCCCCTCAAAGAAGCAGCTGCTGCAAATAATTCAGCCTTTGCACCCAAACAGGAAATGCAACGCTAATTTATGGGGAGGTCAGAAATGACCACACTGGTCCTTCAGGATCTTTTAAAGAGCTGGATAATTCGCTTCCTCAAAGATCGCTTCTTTGAGAAGACATTTTTGTTTATGCTCCCTAACAAAACTGAGCATAATATCAAAAAGAAATTGACCAAAAAATATTTAAAAGACTCATTTGTTCCAATCCAAAAGGTAACAGTTTGGTTTCTTTGTTGATAGATGATGATAACCTCTATATTTATTTATTTTGCAGAGTGTCCACCGCTATGACATAATTTTGAACCAGGAGGTTAAAGACAGACAGACAGACCTTTCAGCAACCAAAAAAAACTCATGTCAACAAGTGAGACTGACTACATAGAACATACCTCTCTGTGTTCTATGTTCCATTCCATGCTTAACATTAAGCATGGAATGGAAACAGTCAAATATGGAAACATTTCATGTTTAGTTTGAAGTATATAAACTGTTTTCCCCAGTGATTCTCCTCAGTTTAATTACATAGTCAGTGAGCACCTATAAGGAGAGATATCTCTTTCTTTACAGGTACACCAAGTAGGAAAACAAAAGAATAAATTTCTACCCTACACCCAGAAAAATAAAAGTGCCACCTGCAAACAAAAATGGGTTTTTTTTGAGTGGTGCAAGCATTTTAAGTTTGAAGAGCCTGTTGGCAAGTTCTTTAATCAACAGTGTCTACAAAGGGTTGACCAGTGATGACTTTGACCTCAAAGAGTTGAGGGTGTGTGTGTGTGTGTGTGTGTGTGTGTGTGAGTTTCTGTTCTAAATGTGTCTATGCAGAGCAGCCGTATTAGTGGCTGCACTTTCCGAGAACTGCTGACTGAAGTTGTTCCTCACAGGAAACCACAGACATAAATGTAAAAAACTTAAACAGAAACACGTCCAGTTTTGTTTTGTTCCACTCCAAAGGCCAGTTTGAGGGTTAGAACTTGGTTTAAGATTAAAATTACAAGAGTGCATTTTTTAGCTTTAGTACTGGAAAGAAATTTTAGAGACTGAAATGGAGCCTAAATCCAGGATCTGCATCTTTTCTTTTTTTTTAAAGAATTTGATTCCATCAGACTTTTGATAAAACTAATCTTCAGGATCTGCGATGAAAACACAGGTCACGGTGTGCTGCTGGGGCCCTGCAAATTTCCCCAAACTGGAAAAGAAGCTCCTCATTTAGTGTGTGTGATATGAACACGTTTGTATCTAGAACAGAACTTCCAGGCAGGTGGTGAGAGGGAAAAAGCTTCCTCTTCACTGATTTTTTAAAGTGCTCCTTGTGTGTGCTTCATCCATCGGATTTCTCCTCATCAGGAAGTCCTTGAAACCTCAGGATGATGATTCTTCAGGCAGCAGATCACTCAGTGACCCTCTCAGTCATCAGTCCTAACAACAGATCCGTCTCCTCAGAGGTGGTTCAGCTGCTCTTCATTTATCTTGATGCAGTTGCCTTGGCAACTAGCCTCATCCTGGCCTCTCTTCACCATCACTGCTCCATTCCCAGAAGATAAGGACGCTCAGCTACGTGACCATCTACATCTCTGCTGTCTGCATGTAATCTGTGAGTGCTTATTAATGTCATTACTTCAAAGTGTTAATATTGTCTTTGTGTGTGTGCATGTAACATACATGCTGTTAGTTTGCGTGCAGGCCCTCCAGGCATCCAGCTCCACAGACAGCTGCTCAATTTTCAGAGGAACACACACCTCCCTCCGCTTCAACAGCTGACTGAGAAACACAAAGAAAGCCGTTCACAGATACACATTTACAGGATACAGTGAGCAGAAAAAAAATAAACCTTATAGCGATTCAGACAAACATCTCCAGTAATTCAAGAACAGAAATTGATACAACTAGCTGACATTTTCCAACTTTTCCAACATCACAGCTTGATTAACGGCTCAGTCCAGACCGCCGGCATGGCCGGTGACTCCGCCTCCTCCAAGCTAAACAAACAAGCAGATACATCTACTGACACACAACTCAAACTGAACCTCGACTTCATCAGTGCAACAACATGATTGGCTCATGTGCTTTGCAGTTTGACTGCTACAAAACAGATGATTGGCTCTTTGGGTGCTGGAGCGGAACCTGTTGGCTTCAAAGGAACCCTTCCACTGATTTCTCTTCAAGATTAAAGCATCGAGTGTCCTGATTCTCAGTGCCCTGAAAGTGTCTGCAGGACACTGAGAGGCACTGAGACAAAAAAAAAAAAAAGCTTTCATGTTTCCTGCAGCAGCTGCTGGCAGA
>VUQJ01039165.1:50853-62218 GCA_015108635.1 Andinoacara biseriatus | reverse complement strand
CCCAAATCTTTACAACAAAACAAACTATTTCCAGCAAACTCAGATCCAGATCTGCAACAACCCTGATAACAACAAACTATTTATTGGCAGATACACTATTACCAAATGTATTCACTCATCTGCTTTCACACGCATACGAACTACAGTGCCATAACATTCTTAATTCATAGGGTTTAAAATGACGTCAGCCCGCCCTTTGCAAGTATAATAGCTTCAGCTCTTCTGAGAAGGCTTTCCACAAGGTTTAGGAGTATTTATGGGAGTTTTTGACCATTCTTACAGAAGCACATTTGTGAGGTCAGACACTGATGTTGGACAAGAAGGCCTGGCTCACAGCCGCCACTCTAATTTATCCCAAAGGCCTTCCATTGCGTTAGGACTGGGTTAGTGCAGGTTAGTCAAATTCTTCCACACCAAACTTGCTCATCCATATCTTTATGGACCTTGCTTTGTGTTCCTGGTGTGAAGCCATGTTGGAACTGGAAGGGGTCATCCCCAAACTGTTCCCACAAAGTTGTGAGCATGAAATTATCCAAAATATCGTGGTATGCTGAAGCATTAAGAGTTTCTTTCACTGGAACTAAGGGGCTGAGTCCTTATTTTATAATACCACTAACAGTTGACTGTAGAATATTTAGTAATGATGAAGTCTGACTTCTGGACTTGTTGCATAGGTGGCATCCTATCAAGGTACCACGCTGAAATTCACTGAGCTCCTGAGAGTCCCAAGAGTTGATTTTATACACCTGTGGCCATGGAAGTGATTGGCACACCTGAATTCAGTGATTTAAATGGGTGAGTGAATACTTTTGGCAATATAGTGTACGTACAATAAAGCCTACTATTTAATAAACAGGGTTTACATGTGATGATTGAGATTTTTCTATGAACTGCAGCCACTAGCGGTGTGTTCACATTTCTCTGTTGTGCTTTACATGCATTTGTACTCATGGACTCACCAGCATGGGACTGCATGTGCTCCAGTAGGTTGTTGTAGAACTGGAACTGGATGCCACAGGCACCACAAGTGTACGGTTCTAAAGAAAAAATTACAAGGCCCAGAAGAGTGTTGACTCTTTGTCAGATGAAAAAAATGAAAATATTGTTTGTCCACCAGGGCTGAAAATCCCTGATCAGTACTGGATCTACAAAATAAAGCAGCTCTGAAAATCAGGCATGCCAGTATGTGGCAAAAGTGACGCCTTTTGCAGAAGCACTTGTGAAAATCTTTAAAAAAAAATTTTTACATTTCAGATTTAACCCTAACAGCTTACCTAATAACCTTTGTCCATCAAAAGAAAACCTTGCAACAGCCCAAATCAGGCAATGCCAAGTTGTCAGTTGTCATTACGCAATTGTATGTGACCCCCAAATAAAGACTAATGATGACCATCTTGATCAGACTTTCTTGTTACAATGAAGCCAAAAGAAGAAATTAGAGAGAAACTGTTATCATTAAATAATAAATTAACAAAAATTCAAGCACAACAGAAAAAGAGTGAAATGAGCAAGGTGCATGCTTGCATGTGTATTTTTTTTGTTTGTTTGTTTAAGGCAAAGAGGTGGGGCTGGACTTACTCTGTGCTGTAGAGAAAGAACTGGCCACCAGAGGGCTTGGAGTTCCTGTTAAGAGGACAGGAGGGGGTAGGAATTTAAAACTACAGAGGCAGTGGGCAAATCTGCATCACTCATTTTCCTTCCTTATTCGATTCTATCAGTGTATCAGTAGCATTTCTTTCTTTTTGTCCAGAAATGCAGTCAGTTTGCATTTATTTTCAATATAATGGAACACAACTGCAAAAACATTACAACAAAGGGCAATCTACAAGACCTTGAAAAAGGTGGATTTTTTTAATTGAAGCTTTAAGATGCAACTAAAATGCTCCATTTCCACACCTAAAAGTAAAAAACATACCAGATTTACATATTACATATAGTTCTTTGGCACAGTCTTCTTGTGTAGGGATATAAAGTACCACTCCCCTGCCACGTTTACGGTACATGCCAACACAAGTGAGGAATTGCGTTGTGAGCCACCAAACTGAGACGAAATAGATGACTGACAGGTGCTCTCCCCTTTTTTTCAGCCTCCTACAACAGTGCAAACACTGAGCTGCACCTGATTGGATGAAACCTGACTGCTCCTGGAATTTAAATAGAAACGAACATGGCAGCTTGTTTGCAAGTCTCCTTTTTATATATGAAAATGGTCCAGCAAAATATGAAAAACATCTGAGGCGAGAAATAAGATATGCAGTTGCTTTGACGGATTTTAGATTGACAATGGCTACTTTTAATGCTTCTCAAGAATTTTCAGAGCTGTTGTCTCTTACTGGAAGCCTTGCATTTGCATAAAGTAGCCTAGTTTAACTTAAGCAAAACAGGAGCAGTCAACTCACTTCCCTGTCACTCCAAACACAACTCTGCACTACCAGAAAGCAGTACAAGACTAAGGACTATAAGAGCATCAAGTATCACTTGTGATACCCACTGAAACTCATCCACTGTGTCAAAACAGCAACCCTTCAACATGAATTTCATCTTAGAAAAGAAAAATGAAGCCTTGAGGACCCAAATCTAAAATGGGATGGGTGGAGAGTGACAATTGTGTGCGTATAGCCAAAAAACACATGCATTTTCAGTGTGAGGTCGTGCATGCTGACATGTGCTGTGGTTCAGGTCATTTGTACTGCACCCCCCACGACTCCTCAAGACATTACAGTCTGACCCTGGGAGATGAAGTCACAATGCACAATTCAGTGAATGCTGTAGAAAACAATGAGCATATTCTTGTAGTAAAGCTGACGTGATGCATCTTATTTGGGCTTGGATCATTCAAGATTTCTGTTTGGATTCTACTCTAAACATCTACTCTAAACATCCTCTCTACACAGGTTTTTGTGACCTCAATGCAGTCACAAAAATAAGTGTAACACAAGACCCAGTGTTGATCACATGACATTGTGTAGAATTCTGTCTCAGAAAAGTCACCGCTTGCATTTAAAAAAAAAAAAAATTGCATTACCATGCCTTGCTCCTTTTGTGCAAAGCAGAACAGTCCGAGAACTGTCTGATCACACTTCATAGAACCCAACAAGTGAAGTTAATGGTGTACCATTTATACTAGTATGCAGGTAGATTACACAAAACCTCTCGACATTCCCAACTCCTCCTCGATCTCCATTTTCAGCCCAGGCACAAGTAGCAAAACAGAAATTGTTTCTACTTCCATTCATTCACATACCTGCACTGTAGCATAACTAAAAATCATTTTCATTGTTTGAACAATAAAAAATAATAAATTTCCACAAGAAAAAACCCACACATTCAAAAAAAGTGACTTGTGCTCACCACTCGAGTTCTGCGAACTGTTTGTGTCAACCAGACTAGACTGAATTGCACTTTCCAGTTTCCGCCTGAATGGGCTGTCTGTAAGTGAAAACACAGGAAAAACAATGAGTGACATGGTCATGCTAACTACTGTGGATAACAGTTGTGGGGAAGCAAAGTTAATGACACGCAATTTATACTTGATTTTACTTTGCAGCATGCAAATCAATCATGATAACAGCCTTGAAAATGATCCAAACGTTCAAATTATATTTAAATATGAGTTTAATTCCTCCTCTTCATTCCATCTTTTTGACCCACTTTTAAGATGCATGTGTGTGTGTGTGTGTGTGTGTGTGTGTCATGCTTTAAATAGTTCTTTATGGCACTGAGCTTCTTAGCGGAATTATTTTATTTAGTTATTTATTTTTAGGGTGGAGTGGGGGCCGCTGGAAAAAAAAAAGTGTAATTTTGTGTGTTTAGAAGCTTCTGTTTAGGTGCTTTAAGCAATTAAAAAAAAGATCACATCATTTAAATTGTTCAACTAACCATTCAACAAAAGGTTAATTTCCTGCAAGGATACCACACATACAGCAGCACGATTACCCAAAACCTTACACGCAATTCTGTGAGAGTCTCATATTCTTTAGATAAAACTCTTCAGGCAAAGTGAGGTATACCTGGATGCATTTCCACCACACTGTCAAGGAACACTAATATTACCATCCCAGCCCTCAAATCCAGCAATGTCAGTATAATGGAAAACCCCCTGGCTGCACTTCTATGGTCATGTAGGCAGTAGAAAAACTGACATTTTTAAGACTTTATTCCACAGAACACGCAGTAGGTGTTTTGTTTCAGTCAATGTTCACTGGGTTGGTTCAGCATTAATTTCTGCCATACTTTGACAGTACTTATTTCCAACAACTGTGCAGTTTTACTATCCTCACACCATCAGCCAATAACTGAGCATTTAGGTTCTACATTACCAAATATAGAAACTACACTGCTCAAAAAAAATAAAACACTTTTAAAAAAAAATTAAGAGTATAGTATCAAGTCAATTAACATTCTGGGATGCTGATGTGGTCTATTAAGTAGCAGAGGGGGTTGTTAATCAGTTCCAGCTGCTTTGGTGTTGAATGACTGAAATTAACAACAGATGCACTGGAGACAACCCCAAAACAGGAATTGGTTTTATAGGTGGAGGCCACTGACATTTCCCCCCTACTCATCTTTTTTAACTTTTTTTCCCCTAGTTTTGCATTTGGCTAGGGTTACTGCTGGTAGCATGAGGCAACACCTGACCCCACAGTGGTTGCACAGGTAGTCCAACTTCTTCAGGATGGCACATCGATATGTGCCATTGCGAGAAGGTTTGCCAGTCTGAATTATCAAAAGCCTCCAAACCCCACTTCCCATTGCCCGTAAATGCCTCCATGTCCCTAGAACCAATCAGAATGTAAGATCAGACCATGTGACTTTTTCAGCACTGAACTGCACTGAGGAGCTGGCTGAAGGTGATTCTAGTTTTGTTTTGTGTCGAAAAACAGTTTGCTAATCAAACTAAAGGGAGCAAAAATCATAACGAGATTTCTGTCAGTGAATCTGCGGAAGGATCATTACTGGCTCCCGTCTCCTTTGCTGTGAGGGTCTCTGACACAGTCTGCTTTACAATAACATCCAGATAAAAAAAAAAAGCTCTTTTAAAATAGAATAGAATGGCTTTATTGTCATTATACAGAATGTACAATGAGAAAAGTGTCGAGGCAGATTTAGAAGGGTTTGCGTCTGAACTCATGTTGATATATTCATTTAAAAAAAATCTACAACAAAAACGCCTTCGGAAAAGTAGATTGCTCTCATTTTATTGTTTCCCGTGCTCATCATATCTATAATGAGAACAACTGCACAATTTTCGTGTCTCCAAAACAACCATCAACATAACAGAGAAGTTCAAGACTTGCACATCCCGTCATTCAAAAAAATATATAAATTTGAAAGGAAATGATATTATTTAGGATACAATATTAATTTTATTTTGGTTTACAAGAGCAACTGGCCCTCACGCGGTCTACCGAGAAAAATTATGGCCCTTGGATAAATGTAGTTGATAACTGCTGCATTAAGGGATGCACAGACCTCTACATGCTAGGCAACACCACCCTGACTGCCATCATCAGGATGAAATCCTTGGACCAAGTGTCAGACCGTATGCTGGTGCAGTGGGTCCTGAGTTCCTCCTAGTGCACGACAATGCCTGGCTTCATGTGGTTAGAATATACATGCAGTTCCTGGAGGATGAAAGAATTGATGCCACTTGACCTAAATCTAATAGAACACCTCTGGGACATTATGTTTCAGTCCATTCGACACTGCCAGGTTGAACCTCAGACTGTCCAGGAGCTCAGTGATGCCTTGGTCCAGATCTGGGAGGAGATTCCCCAAGACACCATCCGTCACCTCATTAAGAGCATTGCCCGACATTGTCAGACATGCATACAAGCACGTGGAGCCATGCAAACTACTGAGTTCTTTGCTGCAGTGAAACTTCAGCAAAATGGACTAGCCCACTGCATCATTTTTTCACTTTGATTTTTGGGGTGTGTTCGAATTCAGCCCTTTGTAGGTTGATAATTTTCATTTCCATCAAACTCCATGGCATCATTTCATTCCCGACACATTAACAAATCCATATCAGTGTAGAGTTCCTGCATGATTTTTATTACCATTGAGATCTGATGTGTTTTTGAAGTGTTCCTTTAAATTTTTTTGAGCAGTGTATATGTAACCATGTCCACTGATGAGCCAGAACATTATTACTTCCCCTGCCTAATATGCTCCTGGTCCTTTATGTGCCATCAACATAGCGTCAACTGACCAAAGCCTGACCTCCAGAATCCCTGAAGCTTCCCTGTGGTATCTGGCACTGATTTGTCAGTAACAGACCTTTAATTGAAAGTTGTGAATTGGAGCTGCCAAGTATCACAGCCCTCTTCATGGTTTGTTCCTCCTCAGACCACAGTGGCTAGGTACTCATCACTGCTGACTTGGGGCATTTTTGTTTCAGAGATACTGTAGCCGAGTCTTTGGATCATCAGAATTTGGGAACTGTCAAAATCCCTCAGGACACAAATTCACTTCAGTTAAAGTTAAATATATCACAAACATAATCAACATTTTCTGCTTCATAAGGATGTAGTTATAATATTTTGGATAATCAGTGTATGTGACCTGCAAACGGTATTTCTATGAAAAAGGTAGAAAATAAGTCTGGGGTTTTACACACTGCTACCAAGGTGAAGAAGGCATGCAGAAGGTAACTGTGTATGTTTGTGTCCATGGTTAAAAATAAATATAATCCATTAAACTGGAAATTGTAAGGCATGCAACTTTCCTTACGCATCCTATAACAATCAACAAAATGTAGGAGAACAAAAGATATGCTTACTTTTTATCTTTCCAGTTTGGCTGTGGCCAAATTTACTCATGTCCATGCTACCACATTCCTGTACTCGTGATGTCTTCAAATCAAACGAACCTACATGAAAAAGGAGACTCTCAGATTGCATCCATTGTAAAACTTTAAATGCAAAATACATTATATTGGTTCTTTCTTTAGAGCTGTATAAGAGATTTCATATGTACAAAAATGACTAAAAAAATGGCCCATTATTAATCTAAATTCAGAACACAGTAAATAAAGCACAAAGAATAAATGAACTCACCCATTGGTGTGTGAAGAGCAACATGTTCCTGGTACGGGTTAAAATACTTATACTGCTTTCCACAGAACTCACAAACATAGCTCCCAGTTTCTGGAGACAAGAAAACACAAACAAACCTTTGTTCTTGTCTGCATCCACGATGGTTATAAAAAGAAGGAGTCAAGATGAAGTCTGTTGGATTAGTTGTATTCAGTTAAAGGAACGAGTAGTTTTGTTAAACTTGCCTTACTTCACTAGGGAGAAGCAGAAAACAAGAAGTCCATATAGAGTGGAAACGAGGAAGAAGCAGTGGTTCTGACTGCATGTTTTTTTTTTGTTTTTCCAGAATGAACAGTCCTATTTTAAAGTTTACAATTAGCAGTTCCACAACATCAGAAACAAAGGGGTTTCCCTGTCTTGTGCATAGAGGTTCACACTATCACCCATAAAAGTCATAAATGCAGTGATAAGTGCAGGATCCCCACCTGCAAACACTGCCAATAGTGTTTTAAGGGACACGCGCTGCTGTCTGCTGAACCCGCCGTCTCTGTAGAGGTGGGTGAGTGCTTTTTCCCCTGTGAAAAAGGACTTATGGACTTGTGTTTTGAAACCTTACCAGTCTATAGTGAACTCATATCCTTAGTGTTACTTTTACTAACATTGAGTGTCACAGTGACTTAACCCCTTTTCACTCTATTGTGTTCAACACCTTTCACTGGACAGATGTACACCAAAGCTATAAGGCTGCAATGGGGGTGTCGATGCCCAGTCACATCCCTAAGAAGTCACTGAATTTTATGAAAAATCTTTCTAAATATTGGATCACAGTGACAAAATCATCCTGATCTAGTGTCCTTCTGCAGGGTAACTCAAGAAAAGAAAAGAAAGAGCTTTATTTGTCACATACATATTCATGCAGTGAAATTCAGTCTCTGCATTTAACCCATCACACAGTATGGCCAAGGCCAAGGTACAAAATAAAGCTACTTTAAAGTGAATTTAGTAATTCTGCTGTGGTTTTCCTTCATTCTGATTTAAAAAAGAAAAACAAAAAAGACAAAGAAAATCACTCTGTACAGACATCTACAGACTAACTTTAAACTAGAGCTATATTAGTACATGCATTTGTCCTGATGCTTCAGTACACAACTCTCGGTTCAGTATTAGAATTCTTTGTTTTCATGTGGCTCCTCGGTGTTAAAGACATTCTAAACCTGAATAATTTGCACTTATTTTAATATGCAGTGCTCTATTAGACTATCATCCAATCTAAGGTTTATCCCATAGCTGTCCTAAATGAACAGTAATGGCAAGTAACTAGAATCATTTCAATACACCAGTATGGGTAAAGCTCTTTAACTGAAATATTTTAAATGCAAAAGTATAATAATTGTTGTTACCCATTCATTTTCTTAATTTACTGTTTTAAAAAAAATAAAAGGTGAAAAAAATAGTGAAACACATTATTTTTTGATTAAGATGCAAAATTACAGTTATCTTCTTGCTTTCCTGAACAAAAAAAATAATTTTAGAGGTTACAGGTTATGCTTGATTAATTTCTAACTTCCCAGAGAAGTCCAGGGTGTCGTCTCAAAAATGTGAACTTTATTATTTGCCTAATGAATAATTTAATTTTTAAACAAGTTTTTGACAGTCTTCTCAAATATTTGTGTTTTCATGTTTTTATGACAGGTGGTCTAATAAATTTGTTAAGCACTGCACATTTTTTGTTTATTTAATGCATTTTATGCAGCACTGTATCTTTTAGAATAACTGCTAATCAAACACTTTTGTCTGCTAATCTGAAATCATACTGAACCAATCAAGCATTATACTGAACTGTGAATTTTGTGTACTGACACATCTGTACTTAAAGTGCACCAAACAATCTTACTTGGTCCAATTTTCTGATACGGTTCGACTGGCTCCTCTTCTTTAAGGCCATCCACAGGTAGCACTACCTGTTCGTATGGATCTGAGAGGAGGAGGATTGAGATGAGCAAGCAGTTGGCAATTATCTTCTCAGCCAGTACTCATCTGCCTCCATCTCAACCTATCCCTAACATCCTCCTCTGTCACGCCAACCCTCTGCAGGTCCTCTTCCATTATATACTCTATGGTTCTTCTCTCTTCTTCCAGCCTGGCAGCTCCATATGTAATACCCTTTGCCCAATATATCTACCATCCCTCTTCTGCACATGTCTAAACCATCGCAGCCTCGCCTCTCTAACTTTGCCTCCAAACTGCTCAACCTGAGCGGTCCCTTTGATCTACTCATTTCTAATCTTGTCCATTCTGGTCACTCAGTGAAAATCTGCTGCCTCTAGCTCAGCCTCCTATCTTTTGTTAGTACCACTGTCTCCAAACCACACATCACAGCAGGTCTCACTGCCATCTTTGTGCCACTTCTGCCACCCATCTCCAACCACCCCAACCTGCCTGCATGCTCTTCTTCAGCTCTCCTGTGCACTGTCCATTAACACCAGGTATTTAAACTCATCCACGTTCACCTTTCCATCTGCCTCCCTCTCATTTGCACATGTGCATTCCATCTTCTACTACTTTCATTTTTCACAAGTCTAATGCCCCTAAATTCCCTTGACTTATAGACACTGGCCATTCCTTCTGTTTTTTGTCCTTGACTGAAAACATTTTAATTTTGTTCCAATTCTAATCCCCTTCCCCTTCTTTAGATTTTGCAGTTACTGCAGAAAGCATAAATTCACAGCATAGCACATAGTGTGAAATGTGAAGTCCATTTCACGCCCAGATTCAAAGAGGGAGAAGAGAAAAAAAAAGACTGAAAATTGTGCAACAACTCCTGCTTACCATCAACTGCATGCAGGTCACGGTGCTCCTGGAAGCAGCTATAGTATTTATACTTCTTTCCACAGATGTCACAGGAGTAACGGAAGCTACCTGTAGATGAGATAAAAGACCAACACAGTTTATATCTAAACAGTCAAACTATCAGAAAACGAACAATACTGACGCTACAAACTGTAATTTATTACCAAATCCAGGTAAGCCTGGTTAGAAAATAGCCCCTGGAAAGCAAATTAAACATTTTATTTCTTTGACGCATTAAAAAACACAAAATTATCAAATTTTCTGAAAGGGGAGTAACATAAATAAAAAAGCAACTGGAGTTTTTTTTTTTTCTCAAAAAATCCATTACATGATCTGGGAGGGTCTGGGAGGTGGTGTGGAATTATTTCAGTATTTTTAGGTGTATACATAAAAAGCTAAACCCATTTGTATGCAAAATAAAAATCACAAAGCAAACAGAAAGCTGCATTTAAAATTTTGATTAAATTCATATATCAGTAAGTGTAAAACAATGCTCAGAAATAGTTGTTGCTGTGTTTGGAACGTAGGAGTCTGTCATTATGTACATCCTGCTAGCAAACCGATTTACTTGAAATGGCATTTAGAAATGAAATTAGTACACAAACACTTCACTATTTATTGTTTAAATGTTACTTTAATCTTCAATTTTTTTTTTACTTGACATATGATTTTCTTTCCAAGTTTATAAAGGGCATGAAAGGGCATCAGAGATGAAGATTACTTGTCCTGCTTGTTAATTTTGTTGCAGGGTGAATTATTGTTCAGCCAGGTGGTTGTTGGCAAGTAAGAACTGAAGTGTCTCTAGACAACTCCTGTCTGAAGGCAATCTGTTGCATAAAAAGCCCAACACAAAGAACTGCAAGACAAAAATCAATTTCTCAGCACAATTCTCCAGTTCTTTCAGGTTGAGTCTCCCTTTGTAATAACATGTCTGATTTTTGGCCCTGTAAAAGGCCCCTCATTACACATCCATATGAAATGTTTTATTATTTAGCAGCAGAGTGACAACTTCGTTCTCTAGGGAGTTTTAATCCAATTAGCTGTCTTCTTGGCTGATTTTCTGAGGTATTTCAAGGATGTAAATACTAGGATTGTTAAATTTGAAATTTCACTATATAAATCATAATGTATAAATAAAAGACAACAAATTCAAATATGGAATAAATAAAGCTACACTACTGGCAGGTGTCTCACAAGTTGCATACAACACAAAGGTGGATTTCTGACAGGAAAGTTGTGTAACCCAGTGTCTGCAGCTCTTAATGTAGCACAATGCCTCATGGTAAGCTGTACTTGGGGTACAAAATCACAACAACAGAGCTCTTTAGGTGCAATTCTTACAAAAGAGAGAAATTATTTTGTCTAATTAGTGAACATACATGGATGGAAATCAACGGAACTCAAGGTAAACCATAAGCCTTAGCATTTACCTTATTCTATTTTTCTTTTGGCTTTGTTCACTACATTATAACTCTACT
>VUQJ01039165.1:14671-26882 GCA_015108635.1 Andinoacara biseriatus | reverse complement strand
TAAATTAATGGGAAAAAAAAAAAAAAAAAAAAAAGGCTGAGGAAGACACTAAAAATAAAATACAGAATGATTATGCAGTAAACCTGTGGCCTAAAATATACCTGATTACACTAGTGTCCTTTCCAAAGCTAATTATAGTGAGCCATTGTATGTACATGAATGTTGTTTTATGTTGGGTCAAGATCACGTCAAAGCCCCCATTTAAAAGCCTGAGAACCATCAGGAAATGAAAATATGCCTCTCCTTTAGTGAATATCATCAAAGAGAACATTTTGAGCCAAGCATCCAAGCTTAAATAATCTATAATTATATAAAATGACAACACAGTGGGCAGTGGGCAGCACTCACAGCAAGGAAGCTCCGGGTCTGGATCCACAGGCTGGAGCCTTTCTTTTATGAAAGAACCCCCATTTAAGCGTTTTACTTGGAAACGCTATTTATGGGAAATCAAGCTTCTAACTCAAATTAATAGGATAAAATTTGATTTTCAAAGTTGAAAAGGGCTCACACATGACCTACTCCACCACCAGAACTGATCTAATCTCTTTCAGTTCTCATTGCTGGCATGAACTTCCTATTTGGCTGACAAACGCTAGTCCGAAAATAAAACGACCGTGTGGATGAAAGCAAGTCAAGAGGCGCTGTGAGGCCACAAAGCATGCGAACACGTACCACAGCTTAATTTAGCAGCTAAGCATGCCAGCATTTGCTAATTATAACTATATATGAAATAAAGCTGAGTCAGATGGGAAATAATAGATTTTTAAAATATATACATTATGTAGTATAACAGTGTAAGGCTTGACCTCAGCAAAGACAACTCATTGTGTAGGAGACATGAATGTCTGCCAAGCTGTCTGAAAGAGGTTGAGATATTTTTGCTAAAAACCACTGTGATGTCATGCTTTGTCTTAGGTCATGTCACTTTGGGCCACTTCCTGTTTTATTTTGTCTACTTACCACTACTCGGACTTCCCATCCACGACTAACTGTCGGTGTATTTAGTCTGTGTCCAACCTCTCTAGGTGCCAGATCATCTTACCACATGTTGAGCATTAGAGCCCTTTGTTATTCTGTTCTCCACATGTATCTGTATCTATTCTTGGTTTCTGCATTTGCTTTCTACTACTGGATTCATTCGCCAGAGCTGACCACTCCGCTGTGTAAGCAGACTTTGTTCAAAGTAAAGTCCTGTATTAAGGGACGAGGACGTCAAAGGAGAACATCAGTCAGTTTTATACACTGTGCAAAATTTACAGTTTACAGGGATGGTTTAGAACACATCAATTTGTCACTACGTCCACTTAACATTCCCACTTAATTTGCCTTTTAAAATCTATTTTGATTGCATGATAGTGTTGCAACATACATGTACATAATATGACGCTGGCTGGACCCACAAAGCAGACTTGGAAATAGGTTGTGAGTAAAGGAGGGACTGAAACTGGGAGTGAGTCTCAGTTTCAAAGTGGAGGTGAATGAGGGAGCTCTGCTGGAGAATAGAAAGAGGGGTGTTTCTAGACAAGGCTTTTGTAACTAAGATGAGCACAGGGAGGCAACAATGTAAATAAGAAAGGTTTTTACAAAGGTTACTAGTTGTGTGAATTGTTTTGTCACCATGATGAGAGGAACGGTGCCGCTGCGCCACCTATCCCTTGTATCCCGGCGACCTGATGAAACAACTACCCGCAGGTGAGAAGGGGCTGAACGACTCCGCCCAGCAACTCCACCTGCAGAAAATAAAAAACAAACAGAGAACACATGAACACAATGCCCCAGAACCAGAACAACAGAGTATTTTTAATCAAATTTTCAAATACACTGCTACATGCTACAGTCAGGTTAAAATCAAATATCATTAATGTCTCCTTCAGGTAGAAATAATAAAACTTCAAAAATCTTCCACGCAATCAAGCATTCACTTGTCTTTCCACAGATATTTTTATGCTGTTTCTCTTTTGATGTGTAAAATTCTCATTTACTGAGAAGACTTTTTAAAAAAAACTAAAACTAAAACTAATATTATTAACTACTGTGTATTTAATAGTTTTTCTTAGTGTTCTTGTCAGCTTGCTTTAAGCGAGGAATTTAATATTATGGAATGTTGGAAGCATAGTTGGCTTTTAATTTCACCTTTGAAGTATTTTGAGCTATAATTAATTTTTCCTACCACTGCACAAGTGTGCTTATCACAACACTTAAGAGCACCTTATCACAAAATATGTGACCTTCAGAAAAAGCTCCTCATCTTAAAATCAAACCCCATTTTTGTTGCTGTGGGAGAAAGACAAAAAAAAAAGATAAATAAAGATTTCCAGACAAACATAATGTAATTTGTAAAGTGCTAACCACTGCACCACCTTGCCAAAAAATAAAATAAAAATCTTTTTAAATCTATTATTTTGAAGGTGTGCTTAGGTCATTTGCACATAAAATAAGAACCTGATAGATAAATTGACTTCAGCGTCATTGAAGACAATGACAGTGACCTAAATCCACCATCTGTCATGACTTGTGAGAGAACAAAACCAGGAAACCCGCCAAATAAGAATACCATATGATTACAAAGCACTCCAAGTATGAAGAAAAACAACCTTTTTCCATCGCAGAGAGCACATTATTCTTGCCAGAAATTGCAGATGGTGACAAAGTTTCATTTAAAAAAAATGCATCGATGGCTTCTTTTCAAGATGTGGACAAATGCAACTGCACAATAAATGGCCTTCTGTTAAAGTGGTTACAAGTGAACATTATAGCAGATGATTCAAGCTGCAATATGTTTGTGTGCGCGCGTGTGTGTTTGTGTGTGTGTGCCTTTATTGCTCCTGCAAAGTTTATTCTGCTTTAATGATTACAGTGTATTATTATCATATCATGCGTTCATGTTTTAATTTATGATTTCCTCTGTTATTACTAAGTATTAATTGTTATCAGGAGTCAAACAAAAAGATGTTATCCACTGAGGTTTAACAGTGAAGAATGCAAACAGGTTGTTCAGTGGTTTCTTAATCACACTAAAAGCCAATAAATGTTAATAAATGTCAACAAAGTTTCAGATCTGAATATAATAAACTATAGCTAGGTAAATGTTAGCGTGCTCATCTGGGTTGAGAGAAACCTCTTTCATAAACTACCAATCGAGTGCAAGCCCAATTCCCAAAAGATGGGATGATTAAAAGATTTTAAAAAAATATCCAGTAATTTTGAAAATCTCCTAAACTATGTTTGATTCACACTAGAACATAGAAAACATTAAAAAAAATTTAATTGGACCTTTTAATATTTCATGAATGATATTAGCTCATTTTGAATTCGATGGCTGTCACACGTCTCCAAAAAAGCTGGGATGGGGGAAAAGAAGGCTGGAAAAGTAAGTGGCATTAAAAAGGAACATTTGCAATTAATTAGGTCATAATTAGTAATAACTGGCAACAGGTCAGTATCAGGATTGGGTGTAGAAAGAGCGTCTTAGCGAGGCAGAGTTTCTCAGCGTTAAAGATGGACAGAGGTTCACCAATCTGCAAAAACTGCATCTACGAGTTGAAGAACAATTTCTGCATGATGTTCCTCAACATAAAAGTTCAAATGCTTTGAATATATCATCATTAACAGTACGTATCTCCAAAAAAATCCAGAGAATCTTGCACATCTGGAAAAGCACCATCAACGCTGAAAGGTCTATACAGAATTTAGAGCAAAATACGCTCCCATCCAGATGGTGTGGTTTTCAGGGAAGGCCTTGCATATTTCAGCAAGAAAATCCTAAACCACACACTGCATCTATTACAGCAGCATAGCTTCATAGTTGAGCAGTTAGAATCCTCTGTCAGATAAGAATGGGACAATATTCCTCTCCCAGAAGTCCAGCTGGTCTCCTCAGTTCCCAGATATCTTGCATAGAAGAGGGAATGTTACACAGTGGTAAACATGGCCCAACTTTTCTCAGACGTGTTGCTGGCATCAAATCCAAAATGAGCATGTTTTTCTTAAAATTGTACTCTTTTTGTTGTTGTTGTACTAATAAAATATTTGTCTATGAGATTTGCAAATCACTGCATTCTGTTTTGATTTTCATTTCACACGTCGTCCCAACATTTCTGAGACCAGGAACACTAAATGGGAAAGGAAATAAAGTATTTGTACATTTATCTATTAGGATGAGCTCCTCTGAGATTCAGAAATGGAGATATGCTGGTGTGTGTGTGTGTGTGTGTGTGTGTGTGTTGCCTTGACCTGAGCACTGACATCATATAAATTGACTGTCTATAAATGGAACCTCATTAGTGGGCTTTTATAATAGAGACGGGGCATCTCAAGAATCCGGTGAGGTTTAAAATCAACCAGTGACGCAACAGTTATGAGCCATCAGAGTTCATGTCTGACTTGTTATGTCCTGTCTCATTTGTCTTCTTGATGTCTCATTTATTGATGTCTTATCTGTTTATACTGTTTATTTTTAAACACTATTCTTGCTGAGTTGCGTCCTCTGTGGTACAAGTGGCTTGTCTACATGTAACACACAGAATAACAGACCACAGAATTTCCTTCAGTTCCCCAAGATTTGAGTGTAAATGCATTTCAACGTATTTCATTCACAAAACCCCTTCCCACCGTTTCCACAGACTGTGTACCTGTACTGTGATGGACTAAAACAAGGCTCTCTTTCTTCCCTTCTTCTACAAATCCTAGAAAAGCTGGTTTTGTTTTTTTTTTCTGCATGATTAACACAACCCACTCCTGCCACGCAGGACAAATGCACTCTTTGTGCTTAAGCTAGTGGACAGACTGCAAAGACTGCAGGAGCTACGTTTGTGGGCAGAGTGTGAAACAGGGATCAGAAGGCATCTTATTCAGTACTGGGAAGGTTTAGAGACAGCCGAGTAATTTGTGTTCCCTTGAGTCCACTGAACTTTTACATTGTGTTAATTCAAACCAAATCAAATCAGTTCTGTTTGTTGTATAGCTTAAATGAACTTGAAAGCATAACTGCTACAGAAGATCACGTAGACTACAAACTCAAACAAAGGCACAAAACAGTTTAATTTCATATAATGTTAATCATAATTATCTGACTCTCACAGATCTTTACATACAGAGGCTAGCACTACAATAGCCTTTTACTCCACATTTGTAAGACTGCATTACATAGATCTGATTTACATCTAATCAGAGCTTTTTCTTTGTGGAGACAAATGAACTGCACATACATCACCTTGCTTGTTTCAGATGGCTAATTCCATTTATCCATCATCCCTTCCCTCCTGACCCTGTGGGAGACAAGCTGGACTGATAGGGTTTACTCAACAGTTTCTTTTGGTTGCTCTCTTAGTAGCCGCAGTGGATGGACTGATCCTTAACAGCTAATCCTGAAAATTATTGAAGTCAATTAAACTTCAGTGGCACACTTTAGTATAAAATTGCTTTTTAGCTACAATTCTTCACTAAAGCATTTATATTGATTGCTAATATACACTCCATTACATTTCAGGGTGTAATATTGCAGATTTCCTTTACCTTGTCCAGCCATTCATTTTCTTCCACTTACCCAGGTCAGGGTCATGGGGGTGCAGGAGCCTATCCCAGCTGTCATAGGGCGAGAGGAGGTGTGCTCCATGGACAGGTTGCAATCTGTCACACTGCTAACACAGACTACCATTCATACCTATGTTTAATTTAGAATCACTAAATAACCTAACGCCATGTGTGGGGGGAAGCCAGAGTACCCAGAGAACAGTGCCAACCACTGCACCATCGTGCCACCCAGAGCCATTTTTATGGTATCGCTGCTTTACCATAATCCACCACTTTAGCAGTCAAATTATTTCAAAGCTTAAAAAAAGCAATTTTCCTCCTCACTGCCACCAAGTGTGTGTTCATTTTTGGATTTCTCAGTGCTACACTGTTTGCCCTGGCTATTTAAAGTCTCCTGAAATGATATAGCATATAGTATATATAAATAAAATGAGATTTAAATATATGAGATGAATCTGCGATCTGAAGCAGCTGCTTTTTGAACTAATATGAATTCCTTCTCCCATAATAAATGGAAATAATGTTTTAATGTGTAACAATTTTTAGTTCTGTGTTATGTACTCAGCCATGGCCTCGTTTGTCCTTCTCCGTTTGTAACCCTTTGTTGTCTCCAATATTGTGACAGACTGCATAACAAATTGCTTGCGTGACCGTTCCCAGCTCAGAGGAGTACTGTATACAGCTCTTTGAAGCCGCTGCTATTATGTTAAGAGCCGGCTTCATTTTCCATATTCTTTGGCCTCTGCGTGAGCATCACTCGTGATCCTCCTGTGCAGCTTGGTTTTGTCTTCTGTGTTTTGAATGTAAGATGACAAACAACTAAAGATATATGTATCCAGAGATGCTTAGTTAGATGCTTAGTTATTCTTGATTTGTAGGTGGAGCCCATAAAAGCTCTGGCAGTGACCTGTAAGAGGAAAACAGACTCCTTTTTTTTTTTGTATATTTGCTTTTCATGTGATTCCCGTTTAAGATCTGCTTAATGACTTTATTCGATTCTCCCATCATCTGACCTCTCTGCTGCTATTTTGAGCTTGTTCTTCATCTTGCTCTCCTTTGTGAGTTTGTGACCTTTATGTTGTCCTCAGTCCTCTTCAGTCTCTCTCAGATCTTTTTTTTTTTTTTGGTCTCGTTTCCACTTTAATCATATCTCCCTCCCACTTTCAGTATGTCTGGCTGTTTCTCTTGTGAATGGAGAGACCGGGATTGAGTCTGAGAATGGGAGTCAGCAGCAATGTTACAAAACAACTGATTTGAGACTGTGGCTATAAATATATCAGGCTGTGCCCCCTCGAGCTGCGCTCAGTTTCTCAGTGGCTTTTAGGGGCCGTTTTTCCTTTTTTTTTCTCTTTATCTTCTTTCTTTTTTCTCTATACAGTATATTCACATCCCATTAACCTCCTTCCATCCTAAATATGTGATATCCAGTCTTACAAGTACTTTTGCGACTGCTGATTTTGCTAAAATTTATCAGTCAGTTTTCTTAGATGCAATAACTTTGCTATTTAACAATGCTAAAAAAAAATTTCGATCTGGTCCGCGGACCTGGTCCTGAATGTTTGCAGGTAAATCCCCTCCACTGCTTATTCAACTTGCAGCTTACACCATATACTTCCAATAAGGACAAAATATAGAAGTGTATTTAAATCTGAGTTGGATTTGATGTTGGTTACTCCTCCACTCTGGATACATTTACATTTATCTGTGCGTCATAAATTTATTTATGCATGTAAAGCATGGGCATTCCATTACTTAACTCCAGTTTTAAGTGCATATTGTGCCCAATGGTGATGATTTATTTGGAAAGCGTAGGCCACCGTAGCGATAGACAGAAAGTAAATGGTAACTGGCACATCTACAGCCCACATACTGCATGATACATAAGGTTAGCGTAATCAAGCCAGATCTAGAGAGCTATCCTTTCTAGCTTTTTTTTTTTTCTAATCTCACCCTTCAATAGAAGACTCTTGAAGCATATTTCACATTTTTCTGAATACTGTGTCTCTCTAAACATTTCTTCTCAGTCATTAACATGATGGACATAAATAGTGACGTTTCTGTCTTCTCACTTTGTGTCTCAGAGGCACGCTGTTGCACAGGTACCTCAAAACAGGCCACTACAGCAACTAAAGTTCATAACAAAACCGAAAGTATGCTGTTAAAAGCACAAACACACACACACTGTGTGAGTGACTGAACAGAGGTTGGTACCTGTGCTGTCATTCAAGAGTGAGTCACGAACAGCAGGATACTGCCAAAGCACTCTTACCATCAACTAAAGTGTTGATGTCCCACAAAGGGTCTTCCTATGTTAAATATATAAAATACCACTTTCGTAATAATTCCATGTCATCCAAGTACAGTCGTGGAAAAATACTGCAGAGAGAATATTTTTAGGAGCAGTGATAGGAGTGATATAATGTGCCAAAGCAACATAACAGGTGTTTGGACTGTGCATTCACCAGTCTGTCAGCTGTAAAATTGCCAAAATTGTTCTCACTGAAAAGGGTAATTGATGGGTTCGCTTATTTGTCAAAGAGAAGTGTTTTTATCATAAAGGCAACGGTGAACTTTTATTGATGTATGCTCAGAAACAAATATTGGGCATCTGGTGAGCCAGCAGGAGCAGAGGGAAGAAAAGTTGACATAAGATAACAATGGCAGGACTGCAGCTAAAGCCTTATTTAAATACACCTAACTTTTATGTATAGTGCAAATAGTAATGGGGAAAAATTCACTAAACAGAAACAAACCTCAGAGGCACACGTACACTCACACAGGGAGAGGTGGAGGATGCAGTAATAAATAAAATACTTTTTTTTTTACATTATTATTATTATTAACAGAGACTTAAACAGCAGATATTTAATGTTTAATAATTAAATGGTTATTTTCTTGGTTCAGCAATTGTATTCATTTTCAATATAGGTGCTTATGAACTGTAATGCAAGATGTGAAATGCACTTACAGATCGGAGCAAACAAGGCTGGAGCTTATGTGTGTTTGTGTGGGTGCAGTTGTCTAAATTTACTCCTATTGAAAGCTATTTCAAAAGATGTGGTGTGCAAATGTTACACAATCCTCGTGGAGAAAATTAGCTATCCCGTACACCATCCTTTCTGATGCCCTTTCCTTCCTTTTGGGGATTGTGTCAGTCCTTTTTTCTGTCTTTACATTAGTCAGAAATGGAGCCACTCAAGCACATGTTCTAATTGTGCGAAATTACATAACTGACCTACAGGTATAACCGACTTGGAGAGCAGGGGAATAGAGTGTGCTTTGCCTTTATTTTGCCATTGTGCAGGGGACTGTTTTCATGCAGTTTAAAGCGCTCATGGATCCTTAAAAGCGCCACTCTTTCACTACTAGAACTACTGCTACAGCATAGTGAACAGCGCAAAAGTGCAGAAATTCCTAGTTTACTTTATTTATTTATTTATTTAAAGTGAAGTAAACATTTAAAAGTTTGCGTGATGCTCTAAATGTCATGTCTTAATCACACAGGTGAGTTCCTTAACAAAGACTCTCCCTTACGTATAATAACCAGCACAACAACAAGCTGCATGTGTTTCACTGTGCGCTTGAGTATTAGCGTGATGTCATCTATCCTTTTGTTTTGTCATGGTGGCGCGCGGCTAAAAACAGACATCAAATAATCTTAATGGAAGAATCGTCTTCGTGTGACATTGGGAGGTACAAATCCAGCTGCGTACACACACTCATGTGAACGTGCGCTTTCATTTGTGCATCAGTACTTATCGTAACGCTTGCTGGTGGTGCCAGAGTAGAGGATTGTGTTAAACCAAACGTAAGCTTGAATCTGGATGAGTTCCCGGCAGCTTCTATCTCATTATGTTTTTGGGGTATGAGTGGCACTGTGATGACCTAGATGCTTTATTTCAGCCTATCAGTTGTGGCATTATTCATGAATGAATGAGGTCCAATTAGAACTATTTTTAGGCTGCTCCCACCTTTTGTTTCATAAGCCAGTAACTTACAGTGCATTTGTAATATTCAAGCAGAAACAAGTATCTCTCTCTTAAAGTACATACAAACTGCGTGTACACAATATTCCACAGTATAGTTAAAATGAAATATCCCTTTTTACAGTATACGGATTTGTTATAAGACTAAGAATTGAGCTCTGGTGCGACACACACACACACCTCCCCATTATAGATCCTTCAGATGCTTTTGAGTGCCTAATTGAATTCAGCAGTGCCTCAAAGATCAATATTGTCTGGAGACTAGATTCTCAGGGCACATAGCTGTGGAAGGATAAAAGAAAACCTGTGGAGCATTCAAAGCACCGGAGAGCACAGTAGCTTGAATTACTACCAAAACTCCAGCAGTTTTCTTAGGTCTCTATAATCAGGATGGAAAAGCCTTGGTTAGACAGGCAACCAATGGCCAGTGGCTCTGTAATGAGCAAAGAAGACATTAAAATCCACACATCTATCTGTCTGTCTGTCTGTCTGTCTGTCTATCTATCTATCTATCTATCTATCTACAAAGTGGTGGTGGCAGGCTCAGGTAAAACAATGTAAAAGTCCTTGAGTGACCCTACTCATTCAGGCTGAGGACTTCAATCCTATGGATCATCTCAGTGAGACCTCAAAACATGCACCAAGACCCTCCCTTCAAACTGCCTGTAAATACTCGCGTGAAGGAGGCATTGGAGTTTTAACTATTTGATAAATGTTTTTGCTTTGTCACTGAAGCGTGTTGTGTGAGGAGATAATAAGATGTGGAAAACCGTTCACATGCACCGTATCTGTTCTTACTGATACTGCGGTGAGTTCTGGGAGCACAGCAGGGTCAGGTTGGTGCCTTTACTGTCATTCAAGAGGGAGTCATGAGCAGGAGGACACTGTCCAAGTGCATTTACCATTAGCTAAAGTGTTCCCATGGTAATATATAAAATAGCATTCAGGAGGCAATCATTTGTAAAATCACCAAAATCTTTCTCGTTGAAGAAAGTCATTAATGGTTCCATGTATATGTCAAAGAGATCGCTTTTTATCACTTAAACACGGGGGTCTTTTTATATCAGTGTTTGCTCAAAAAACAAAGATATGGAACCTGGTGGATAAGAAGCAATAGAATAAAGAAAGAAATAAGGGGTAGGAAAGAAAAATTGTTGTGAGTTAAAAGATTATTTTAGGAGCAGAACTGATTGTTAAACCTCGCGGCTGGAGCCTGGCTTTCACAAGGACGTGGGCTGCTTGCATCCGATGGTTAATCTACCGACGCATTTTTGCAACAGTTCACTGCTCGTACTTTAATTTGAAAACTACGTCTAAGAACGTAACGGCAGTGAATGACAGGAGGTTAAGATCTGGCACATTTCACTTGGCATGAAGGAGCATTAAAATGAAGAAATTGAGTCCTAGGCTGATCATTACTGGGTGGTACTGGTTTTGTTGTGAATGGAAAATAGTTTTTATCGAAGGATTTGATCTTTCAGAGTTAATTTAAGTATGGGCTGTTGTTTTCTTTTTTTTTTCCTATGAGATAAGAGTTGAGGCATTTCAGTGACGCCAGGAAGTGGTGCAAAACATCTATTCACTCTCTCGGCATGCTTAACCTTTTGCAACTGTGGTCCGGACATTAATCTGTTGATATTTAATTCCAGTGTGTTTTGCAGTGGAAGTGAAAATGTTACTAGGTGTTACCAGGCGAAGCTGGCATCATGGCTTTTACATAAAAGTCACTCTGCTGGTTTCTCAGACGTGAGGCTGATATTTTGAATTGCCATCAGAGTAAAGGTTAAAAGGGTTAAATGTTTTCAGTGCTGTGAAGACAGTCTTCATATTTTGAAATCTCCCCTCGTATTTCAGCCCCTTTCCTTAGCATACAGCCACAGTTTAGATGTCTTCAAATAACCCGGAGCAAGAAAAGATTCAAAGACTAAATGAAGTCAGTAACTTCCAAGAGAAAAATTATTTTGTTTTAATGTTTTTTGTTTGTTTTTGTGGGGCACTTTTTATTCAGCACATTGTAATTTTACCTAAAATTTCAGCAGGCCTGTTATTTAACAAAACAATAGAACATGTTTTTCTTTTTTTATGGGAAAATAAGATTTTAAATCTGGGCACTCGTGTGGGTGAACATGCTGAGTTATTTACCATAACAAAAACTATATATACATGTTTTCCTTTCCTGTGTCTCATTTCTCTTAGGACCAGCAGGAGTGGCGTCTTTCTGATGCGTTGTTAGCTTCTCTGGAAGCATTTCCTGTAGGGGCCCAGAATGTAATATACAGTGTAACATTTCTTTTTTTACCCTCAAAGCCTTCTGCAAACAGCTACTTAAGCCTGTTAGTCACAATGTGATGTAAAAGCATGCGTCATTAGTGAGCCGACAGCGTTTACGGTGGTTCGTCTGGCGTAAATACTGAAGTGAAGCGTCTGTGTTTACATGAGCATTAAACTCAACAAGACTAACTTCCTGTGTTGATTCCATCATTTCCATGCCGGCTGAATTTCTGCTTAATTTTATGCTCCACTGAATTATTGGTTTATTTATGCTCGGCCCATCCATCATCCATCTTATTGCTTCTAAGTGGGGGTTGATATAAGCTGAGCAAAAGAGGAAAAAAAAATCTTTACAGATATATAAAGTTTTTGAGATTAGTTGTTATCTCCTGAAACCCCCCCCCCCCCCAAATTTTTTTTTA
>VUQJ01039124.1:0-10684 GCA_015108635.1 Andinoacara biseriatus | reverse complement strand
GCGATTTTTTTTTAAAAAAAAAAAAAAAAAAAAAAAAAGACAGACCGTCTCCTCCCTAATTACTCTTTCTCTGTTCTCTGCTCACCTACCTGTGTCTCACCACATGTGTGAAACCAAAATCTGATTGCTTCAGCTTCATAAGGCTGTTGGCTCCTTGCCTCCTCCATGCCTTACATTTTTAATGAGTGAAATTCCTTTGAAGTGCAGGTGTACCCATACAATAATTTATAACTTTTTATGAAAACTAACTCCCAAAGAAAACTTAAACCGATTAAAGTTAGACAAAATATTTTAGTTTTTGAAAAGATGCATTTTTTTTTACATCATGTTCAATGTCTTTGACATTTCCTGACTTTTTTCCTTGTCAGAGGTTTTAGTATTGTCTGTCTGCTGAATGTCAGATTTTGTTTAACTATAATAAATGCTCAGTGATAAAAGTGAGACTGTAGATCTGACAGTTCAGTAGCTTGCTGTCATTACGTCCAAGTTTGAATGTAAATATTTCCATGGCTTATGTCACTTTTCTTGAAACAACTCACAATCAATACGTATGCGTGATTTTTTTTTATTTTTTATGCTCAATAAGCTACGAAGTCAGAGGAACCTAAAATGACTAAACTAAAAAAATGTCTTCACAGCTTTCCCTCTGCCACGTACAGTATAGCAGGACCAAAAAAAAGGGAAATGGATTGTGTATAGCGATTACACTCCATTACATTCATGCCTGAGACAGCCATCAGTAACATTCCTTTCTGCATCTGACAGCTCCAACTACAACAGAGTGCCTGTGGTTTATTTCTTTTTTAACTAAAAGGCAGAGGACAGAAAGTGGACACATGATCAATTTTAATTTCTTCTTCCGATAACGATTGTAGCATATGTATATATTATGCCTACGTGCACGCCGGTTTGTTTCCAAAGTCTTCCTAGACACCTTAATCAATCTGGATGCTTACTATATAAGCTGCCTCGGGTACCAGGATTATTAACATCTGTATAGCTTTTGGGAATTATTTTTATAACACTCAGATTGTTACAAATCATATATATTATGTGCTGTAGCTTATTTCTAGACCAATGGCGACATCATGACTACGTTATGTGTACGTAGTTCACAATATGACTACGTAACATGTACATTGTTTTTTGTAAATAAATTTTGCTAAACAATTTGTAGTGCAGTGGAAATTTTGGGGGGGTCACTAGAATGTGTCGTCATGCATATGTGTAATTAACATCATCAGTGGCACTAATAGTGCCATTGATTAATTACTTTGTCATGTATGTATCTTGCAAAGAAGAAGAAGAAATATATGTATTTATTATTCGTTTAGCGTTTATGAACAACCATTTTTTTGTCATCTCACTACAGTGATACAAAGAATAAAGTGAAAAACTGACTCACATGTCTGTCTTTTAACATGAGTGAAGTGAATGAGCTCTGCAGGCCTGGCAAAAACAAACCAAAAGGCAGATTTTTGCTAGATACTCGGTAATGGAAAAGACCAGCTGAACACTGGCAAGATCCAGTTTATTCAGAGGCTTAACGACTTTAACATGAGGGACTTCTACTAAAGCCAAAAACTTTCTTGCTTCTGACAATTTAGGAAAACATCATTTTTAACTTAATAAGATATTTAATGAATTACAATGTGTGCTTTAAAAGAAAGCTCTTTTTTCTCAACAGGAAATGGTATAGTTCATTACTGCAGGTATATATATGTGTGTGTGTGCGTGTGTGTGTGTGTACAGCTGAGCTATACTGGTTAAAAATGACTAGTGACTAATGAACTAAATGGTCCTGACATGGAGATTTTCAGTTTTTACAGATTTATTTCAGTTTACAAAGACACATCATCTGCCCTTGATAAGCACACTCACAGTGTTACAATCACACTTTGGGTATAATATTATGCCTTGTTACTCTGCACCTCCAGGACAGGAATATCCAGTCCAGATGACCTTCTATTACTTAAAGAAGAACCAACCTGGACTCTCCATTATAAAACTGTCAGTGCCTCATAGTAGGAAGTGCTATGGTTTGGAAAAGGAATTAGAGGAGCTGATCTGACTGGTCGTGATTAATGCCGGGTTTTCACACACTTACTGTTAATATATTTCTTGTGAGCACACTTAGTTTCCAAATGTGCCACAGGTGTCCTCTGTTCCCCAGGTCCCACGTGTTTTGTCTAATAGGATTAAGGGAGGTAGCAAAAAAAAAAAACATGGCCAAAAAAAAAAATATAGTGCCCATTATGTCTTTAAATATCCATTAAAATGAATGTATTTAAGAAAAGCCACAACCATCTCAGTCCATGTTAATTTAGGCAAGTAGAAAGCAGTCTTTGGTTGTAACAAAAAACACTCTTTGCTGTCTGTTTGACCACTTAATCAGTACAAATGAGTTTGTCCACCTTGTGAATACATGATAGGAAATCCAGTTGGTAACATGATCTTTGGAAACACTGTCGTAAGCACAATTTGCATATGCTGCTGCAGACAGGGACTCCAAAGTCAGTCTGTTAATTAGTGTTGTTAGTTTCTGTTAATTTGTGTGCTATACTATAGGCATCACGTTCTTAAGTGTCACAACCTCACAAATCACTTATGTCTGTCCTTTGAAAAATAGGAAGATCTAAAAGGCTCTTGCACATGAAAAACGATTAGAACTAAGTCAAGCATAGCCTTAAGCACTAGGTGGGAATCATTGTCTGAAAAAAAATGTTTTTATTCCAATAATGTTTATAATCCTGCCTGACTAAGGTTGCCTGCATGTGTGCACGTACTTGTGCATACAAAGAATGTCACCATGCGCCACACATCAAAGGAAACTGCCTATGCCGTGGGTGTGCGATCACTCTAAAATGAACAATGTCAATCACTAACTTTTTTCCTTACTGTTGATTTTGAAGAGTCCCCCCCCCAATGCAATTTGACCCACTTTTTCTGGGCTCACTTTTCTATCATTTTTTGCCATTGGGTGACACACAAATTAACTTAAAAGCCCAGTGCTGATCCGAGACTGGTTTGGCTTGCAGTCAAGCTAATTTAGTCATGCATTGTGTCAAAGGACATCAAATCGGATGTTGTTCAACTCATGACACATTTGAGGAAACAGAGATAAAGATTATTGTCGGAGTAGGAGCGAGGTGATGATAATTGAAAGATTTAAAATTCATGCTTAGTCAATTAAATTGTTGCTCGTGAGCTTCATCCACAGCCATTTATCACCGAAATTATATTAGAGCGAAAGCTATTCATGAACTCTGACTCAGCAGAATGTGTGCAGTGAGCCCACATACTTCAGTATCAAATCCTAGTGCACTGAAAAACTGTGATTATTTCAAACTAATTAACACCCCTCCAGCCAGTCGGGATGGAGTGCACGCAGAGGCCACGGTGTTATTTAGGAATCATTACTGAGAGGAAATCTTTCACTGGATATTTTTATGATGCAAGGATGTGCAGCAGCAGACCAATTTGCTTCATCAAAGTATCCACTTTGTCACCCTTGTATACAAGGAATATTGCATAGAAGGGTGGGAGCTATCTCTCCCTCTGTAATGACCTCTCTGATTCATACACTTTTTTTTTAATACCTGGTTACGTTGTTGTGTTTTTTTTGTTACATTTCCAATTAGTTTAAAATGTAAATAATCAGCTTTAAAAGATAAACCCACCAATGACATACAGTTTCTGTCAGATCCTTTCCAACTTACAGGCCCGCACGCATGCAAATGCACACTCCATATGCTTTGTAACTACCATCTTAAAGAGGCTTTCCAGTCTTGACAGCTCAATTTTCTGATTATTATAGCATAATTGTGTAAGTTAATGGGCATTTTCATATTTCATTTAGTTTTTTCTGTTTTTTTTAAATGGAAAAAAAAAATCTAGTTTGGGGCCATATTACTTCTAAGCAGGCAATTAAAACAAATTGCTCCTAGTAATGGAGAAATAAGGCTGCTTATGATAAGTTCCATATGGACACTTTTTTTCTACATTTCTGTCTTTATTTAGGATTTATGTAATAGTGAAGGGTTGTAAATTACACCACAGACACACATTTAAATGGAAATATGAGTACCACACACAGAGCCATAGATTCTATAGCACAACATGCATACGCACACAAGTAAGAAGACATGAAACACGAAGGTAGCTAGGAGTGTGCGAGCACGCACGCAGACAAACAGATGTGAACACACACATGCACAAAATCACACAGACTCACAACTTGTCAAGTCAAGCAGAACCAAAGGGCTTCAGTATGAATTTTACACTTGAGCTAAACCTTCCTGACTTTTCTCAACAATATAGAGGCCTCAAACCATGTCAGCTTCCCCAGTGCCATTCACTTATTATTCACAGACAATTCGCTCTCTGGTTTAAAACCTCATTTAGGAATGCTGCTTATGGAGGGAGGTCTGAAGAATATTTTAATATCATTATGTGGTGTCACGTATCATACTTTAATGGACAGAGACAGGACATGACAAGACACATGTTTATAGGCTGCGCTCAGAAACCAGAATATTCCACATATGCAGTGGCTGTTTTCGATGATCTTTTATTTGCCTGAAATTTTAACAGTAGCACTGGAAACAATTGATCTAATCCTGCATGCACTTATGAAGAGAGTTCACATTGAGATTGCATAGAATTGTTTTCTATGAGCTATGGACTGCTTTCAGCTCTAAATAAGGAGGGGAAAAGCAATGAATTGCAAACAAATAAAACGTACATTCTTCTTTGAAAACTTCTTTTTCTACTACCAATAAAATGCTAGTGGCTTACTCTTTTCTTCTTGTTCTTTCTTTCTTTGCTTTTTACAACACTTAAGCAATCTGATACTCCAATGGACAGAATATGTTGGACTATATAACGTCCATGACCAATAATGCGACAGGAATGTGTTGTGAGGAAATCGAGGAATTTGTCATGGGGAGGAACAACTGAACGTGTGTCAGGAAATTGACTGACTGTTCAACATGCTTTTGCAGTGAAACTAAATCGGCTCCTGTCATGTACGCACATCCGAATGCGCACATGCTATTCAAACATTTATATGGACTCTGTGGCCACACTTTTACACAAGCACATGTGCACATAAAAAAAAAAAAGTTTGTAGTAAACACCAAATACATCCAAACTGTTTCTTGAACGCAACTCTCTTCCTCAGACAGAATTCAAGATCACAAAAAACACAAGCTGAAAAAGTGCTGCGAAAATAACATATGTCAAACATAATAGGCAAACGGAGGCATCTCATCAACAAAGACAGATAACGTTGCTAAAGTTAGGATAGAGACGGCTCATACTGTTTGTGCCTGCCAGCGATGGCACCACTGCAGGTGGCTGTTGAGAGCAATCATAGAGCCACAGATGGAGCATGTAAGGTTGCATCTGGAGGGAAGGATGGCAGAAGGCTTGCATGACTGGAGCCTCTGGGCTCTTTGTTGATGGGTCCATTGGTTTTCAAATGTGGCTTCTCCAGAAAAACATAATGAACACAGCAGTGGCAGAAATCAACTGATGGTTGTAGCATAAGATTCAGCACTTTTTATGTGGTAATATTTATGAAAACATGGCTGAAATGGAAGTATTGTAAAACTGGATGTGATTACTGTTTGTCAAGATGTTTGCATGACAAACATTTCCAAAATGTGCCGTATTAAAAAAAAAGGCGGATTTAGCTGAAAGAAAAAAAAAAGAAAACTTGGGGAGGAGATGCTCACAACGTTCTATAAAAGAGCTACGGAAAAGCAGAAGGGATTTGTTTAGACTCACCGCAAAATGCAAAACAGCAAAACAAGCACACGCTTTTATCAAACTGCACTCAGTAACAAAAATTAAATGACAATAGAAACACAGTGGCAAAAAGGACTTAGGCAATAGCAGTGCCCATGAAATGACAAGGGGAATAAAGAGAAAGAATTAAAATATGTACTCCTAATGAGTGGAATCGCAGAGAAACAGATGGTGTGTTCAGCTGGTGTTTGGACTGAGGTTTTTATCCACCAGACATCAATTTATTGGCCGAAGAACTGTGGCGCTTCAGGCAGCCAGTTTACATGCTCTGTCCGGTTTTGTTTCTGCCAGGGTTGCTTCCATATTAACAATGTTCATTTGCTGGTTGATATCAGTGTGAGGAACATGCATGACCAAGGTGACCTTTTGCATTTTAATGTGGTAATGTGAAAACATTCCAGTCTTTTATCATGAGAATATATGAAAATGCCACTGGATAGAATGAACAAGTGCCTAAAAAGGCAATCACACATTTTCTCAATTACCTCGGGAGCCTATCCCAGGTATCATAGGGTGAGACGCAGGGTACATGTGAGTCTATCCATCGATCCACCACAGAAAACCATTCACGCTCACACTCGCACCTACAATCAGGTCAGAATCATCAACATGCCAAACATTACATGCATGTCTCGTCTCTCCATACAGAAAAGGCCCTGCCAGTCAGTGGATTCAAACACAGGTCCTTCTGTGCTAACCAGTGCACCGCTGTGCCATCTATAACCATATTCCATTCAGTGAAAGAAAAAAAAAAGTTACACACCAAGTGATAAAAGCTGGAGACATTTAAAGTGTCTAAAAGTATTTTACTTTTTTTAAATCCTTCCTGATAAGCAGTTCTTTTCTACTCTGACTCCAAGTCAAAGATAGCTGAGTTCTATGTGTCTCTCTTACACATTTACACGGCAACATACACACAGAAAACAACAGCAGTCATGTTCTACCAGAGAGGAGATCCTGGAATAAGAAAGATGCTATCTCAACTCTAGCAGTCACATCAGTCCATTTGTGCTTGTGAATAGGTGAATCAGCTCACTGACTATTGTCATTAAGTCTGACAGTGTGACTTTTGACAGGTATATGTCTCTTTAGCCACATGTGCAGAGACCTGGTAGCACTGCTTGCAGAGACAATGCAATAGAATTGGTTTATTTACCTATCTCTGTCTTTTTCTCACACATACACAAGCAGGAACTCAGACACTCAAAGGAAAATAGCACAGGGCTGCACAGACACACAAACAAACAGAGATTTGAGCAGACACCAACATGTGAGCAATCAGACAAATAAATATGCCTCCGCACAGTCGCAAACATCTGGGAGGAGTCTGGGATCTTAGGCACCTTGCCAAGGTAAATAAAGGAATTTGCCAGCCTTGACATTTTTTGATAGTGAGGAATGCCTCTCAAGGTGACAGGTTTCACTAGGTGTTAGTGGGAGATAAGGACTGGCGCTGTTTCACAATCAACACACTGTCATTTGGTGAACTGTGTGTATGTGGACATATCAAGGGCCAACATCTGGAGATTAAAAAAAACAAAAAGCCAGCGTGGAAGCTGCAAAAACTGCAGTCCCTCTAGTCAATCCACGCAGACTCGTTAAAATGCCCAAATTTACAACATGTTTACAACCAGCCACATTTGTCCTGATCAGCGCCTGTTAGGCCTCATCGACTACTTGCGCTGTGTAGCCGTTTGGAGCATTTATGATCCGACTGATGTTATTTCTGTGTGGTACAGACCACCAAAGAATGTTGTGCTCTAATATCTATCATGTAGTGCTAGATAGCCAATATGTGTCATACAGTTTGAATTTGAATGAATGCAGCTTGCTAACCAGGCTTGCTAGCATTAGCCGATAACTTAGCACTCTACCCTTTAATCCATGTACAAATAGCAGCAGCCAAAATGTTGATGATGAAAGTGGGAAACCAGTGTCACATGACAGAGACCACATCCACCTTTGATAATGCCTATGACATCTCTGCGTGTGTTTGTGCGATTTGTGGTAGAATACAATCTTATGATCTATGGACTCCTTCTTGCATAGATGTTTTCATAAAAAAGTGACATTAAAATAGAGAAGACAGAATTCTTCTTAGATCCAGTTAGAATGACAGAAACTTAGTGGCATGCAGTAAGGTGGTAATCAGTCATCAGTCTGTAGCTGACATATATTTGGAGGAGAAAATAAGTTGAGAAAGAACAAAGCTGTTCACATACCTGCAAAACTGTCTGTTTCTGTGGTCACTTTCCTCCGTACTTTATATTCATTTTATTTGTATCCACGCTCTCATTTTGTTTCATTTTATCTCATTTTATTTTTGTTTTGGGTTGATGTCTTTCAATAATTCAAGCGAGACATAAACTGGTCATGTAACTAATTATCCTTCCTGGTTTTATTGTGGTTTTTAAATTACAGAAAAAGATATTTATTTATTTTATTATTATTGTTTTTTGTGCATGTGTTTGGACGCTCCTGCATTTTGCAAGATATTCATCTTCATAAGTTTTGCATGACTTTTTGTAGTGGTATAGAGTGCGTCTACTCAAAGGCTTTTATTGAAACTCTGCTACTGAGTTGTAAGGAAAGTTTGTCTAAATATTTGCCCAATAAATAAATCAATCATCTGCAAGCCCACTGGCTTGATTTATAAAAAGCTTTCTTTTAAACTGAATGTTAAAATGATTAACAAAGCACACCCCAAAAAAAACCTAACAATCTCAACTGCGAACTTTTAATGATATTTAATAGTTGAGTTATTTTAGTAGACACAAATTATTTCTAGCTGACAAATAAACACTACTTTTAATTTTAAATTAATTAGAATGATTAAGTCATCATGACAACAACTTCCACTTACCTTTGTTTTGTTTTGTTTTTTTTACTCGCCCAGTTGTTGCAAAGAATTAATCCCGTGTGAACTGCAATGGTAGAACCTGACAGGGTTGCCAAGCAATTTGGGATATGATCACATATCTATTAGCGTAGGAGGGAGGGACTGTCAGAGCTGTATCATTAAGGGCAGATGAAAATATCAATCATTGCAGTGTTTGGGCAGACACTCCTTTACAGAGAATATCCCTCTCATAATGCATGTGTTTTGTTTTTTTTTTATGGTTAAATCTCCTCATATTTCTTCTGACTAATCTGCAGAAAAAGGTCAAACCTACTCCCCTCCAAACTCTGTCTCTGTGATACACCCTAAAGTTTTTCTAAGACCCCACTTTTCTCACTTTAATCAACCTTCTTCCCTCCCTCTTCCATTTACTCCCTTCTCTCGCTGCCTGCAGTAGCTACCCAATAAAGGATGTTGTTAATATCATTAGGCAGACTTCCTCTCCGGCCAAGTGCCCAGCCCACTCCCTTTCAGCCATAATCAAGCGTGCACACTAACTATCAAAGGAGACATTGCTAATAAACTACCACAGTGGAACAGAAAAACACACACGTACACTCCAGCAGAGAAAATACTGTTGGCTAAGCGTGCTAAGATAAATGTCTGCGTGTGCATGGTTCTTGGGCTGGGGTTGTGGGGTGTTGGTGTGGGTTACACAGACAGCACTAATAAACTATACTCCAAAGGCAAGCAGTCTGATGCAAATGTGCCACTTAAGTATACTAAATTAATTGGGGATGAGGGACATGTGCATAAGCAGACATAGCTAATAAAGTGTGCTCTGAGAAGAGGCAAATACTGTCAGTTTAGTAGGTTTAAATGGGAGAAGGGGGGTAGTTAGGCAAGTATGTGTTTGGACTGCAGACATTTGCTGTAAATCAGCCCTACAACTGTGATGTGCATTGTCAGCTGCATAGCTTGACAGCTGAAAGCTACAGTGCATATATCACTTGTTAAACCTGATCTAGAGGAAAAACGTGATGCAATACTGAGGGCAGGGAGAACTACATTTAAACAAGAAAAAGGCAGGAGGCCGGTGGCATGAGACTACAACACGGTGTGCAAAAGGAAGAGTTTCTCAAGTGCACACAATATAAATCATGCTTCAGAAACATATCACGGTGACTTTTACAATTGTTAAAGTGCCTTGGCTGCATTCTTTGATCCTTCATGTGACAATGAAGACATGTACATGAAAAACAAATGTGATCACAAAGTTAACTGATGCAATAAAACATATTTCGGTACCATCAGTTTACAGACTAATTTCCTTTACCTGTGGAATAAGATATAATTCATCATATTATTCCAATCTCCTGACCTTAAACATCATCATAGATTTCTAGATTACATAAAAAAATATTAAAATAGAATGACCCTGTTTAAATAGTTCAAACCTCTCTTTGTGCAGTCCAACAGCAGTTGGGACTTTTCAGTGTTATGTGGCCACTACTGAGCTCCACTGTCATGCTTTATTTATCCCTTTCCCTCTGCACTGTAATGGAAATATAAAAGGGTACATTGATTAGTGTTTAAGGATCAGGCTTTAATAGATTAAAAGCCCCCGGCTCAGAGAGAGGCACTCACTCACTCACACACACACACAGACAAATTTATGGACAGATATTGAAAGAGATGGAAAGTCATTCATTTGAGTGGACAAAAACATTGAATGGACAGAAAACTGTGCATACATTTCTGACGCCAGGAGTGCAAAAGCCAGAGCCTCAAGCCTTTCAACAGCCTGCTCCCTCACGTATTTCATTGCTAAGGCAAGGAAATAAATTAATAAATATCCCTAAAACAAGGATGAAGACATTATAAAGTGGGGGCCGTGGTGCTAATATCCCAGCTGATTGGGAATTCATGCATTTTGAACTTAGTGCATTATTAATAATAATGTGGCATGGTCCCAGATAGTTTCTACACACAGAGGTGGAGATGTCAGTAAAAATTTAAATAAATGAGGAAGGC
>VUQJ01039115.1:6017-16704 GCA_015108635.1 Andinoacara biseriatus | reverse complement strand
GCGTGAGTGCGCGCTGCCAGATCAATGTGTCTCCGTGTGCCACAGAATGAGAGAGCACACTGATTACCCAGGGGGTGGCGGGAGGGAGGTGGAGGGGGAAGAGGAGGTGGGAGGGAGGGATGGGAGGATGGAGGAGGAGGATGATGATACAGAGGGGAGGGAGAGGAGTGGAGGGGAGGAGAGGGGGTGATGAGATTGAGCAGAGGACAGAGCTGAGACCAGGATCAGGAGAGAAGCTCAGCTCATTTCATTTTCATTTTCCCTTCATTTCACTGCGAGCTGCGCCGTGTGTCGGGACATTCCACACGGATGGGGTGCCAAAATTTAGATCCACAGCCAGATGGCATAGATCAGTCGGGAAATAGCAGCACAATCTGAATGCAATGGGATGGTTGGGGGTCAGTGATCCATGCTTCTTTAGCCCTCCTGCCACGCGCTTTTTCTTTTTCTTTTTCTTCCGTTAAGCACCTCTACATTAATAAACTCTAACATGACCAGGGAGAGGCAGTTTATAAGGCGTAGACATAAAATTCAACCAGCCTCAAGGCCAATGACAGGATTTCTTCATGTGTGTATCAAGATGTTGCTGTCTGTGTGCCTTGTCTTGCTTTTTTTTTTAATGTTTTTATCGTTAAGAGTATGAAAGACTGTGTAGCAATCCTCAGCACTGCAGGGGTTCCTCTCATCTCTGTGTGTGTGTGTGTGTGTGTGTGTGTGTGTGTGTGTGTGTGTGTGTGTGTAGTTCCCGTCACTCGCAGTTCTGTTTGCAAACCCCTGCCCGTGTTCAATCAGCACGTAGCCTGTGTAAAGTGCGTGTGTGTGTGTGTGTGTGTGTGTGTGCGTCTGCGTGTGTGTGTGTAAAACAGACAGAAGAGGCTATGAGTGGAGGTTCGAGGTGATCTTTTGCCTTCCTTCTGAAGGGCTATACTTCATCTTTCATTTATTTTGTATGTGAATATAAGGCTAATAAAAAATGCACAACAGCTGAAGAACTGTTTGCATTTTCACCACTTGTGGGGAAAAGTAGTTTCCAGATTTTACATTTAATTGAAGAGTGCTGAGTAATAGGCTTGTGCACTAAACAAACAATTGTAACAGGACGACTGATTTTCAATGAAGAGTGGAGATCTTCAGTATCTGAGTCAGGCATTTCAGTGCACACACTGCCAGAGAGTTTTAACTAAACTCCACTTTGACCCCTAAATATGCTGCCTTTTATGACTGTGTCCAGTGGATTTTTAGCTTTGCTGAGGATGTGAAAGAAGTCTTTTTATGCAGAGACTGAACAAGCAAAACAAAAAAGACAAAGCAAAAGTTTTACCCTATCCGTTATAAGTCTTAGAGTACCCCGATCCCTCAGTTTTTATGAAAAGTCATGGACTGACCTTAAATAGTAAAAATGTATCTTGCAAACTGCCCATACTGAAAATAAACAGTGAAAAATCCTCTCATAAGAAATGCTCATAGAAAAAATTACCTTCTTTCAGGCAGATTAGTTAACACGTGCTCCTATGCAGCAGTGCAAGTGAATTAAGTCCTGAAAAGAAATACAAATATTTCCCAGAGACGCCTGAACTTTTTAAAAATCAACCTTCTTTTGGTACAAGTGCTGGATCAAACTATGTTAGTACGCCATCTGTGGTGCCCTGAATGAAAAAAAAATTGTTGGTCAAATCAGATTCCACAGTTAAGTTCCTTTAAAAAAATATTTTTGTACCAGGCTACTATATGGATTTTTCAGACACATTCATTTCAGTTTAAATCAGGCTGTTTTCAAAATTTTACTTTAAAAAAATTGTAGCCTAAATGAAATGAAATCCTTGGTATAAAAATATATTTGGTACTAGTATCAAGAGGAACTGATACAATATATTGCCAGATCAGATTAATATTTTGACTAACTCCTAATATTTAATGAGAGACGCTGTTATTACACTGCACAAAGGCCTTTATTTTCTGTTATTTGGCAGCAAACACAGTTCACAACATCTGGAAAGTTGGTGCACGAGACTCTTTATGGCTTTGACTTAATCACACCAGCTGGCCTGAACTTCACAGTGGCTGTGGCTATGTGCCGGTGATGGTGCCTCCCACGACACTGGACCTATGTCACACGCAGGTTACATGCATTTCAGAAACAGGTGTTTGCTAAAAACCTGGCTGGCAATCTGGAAAGCCATTCCTCTATTGTTAATGAGATATCACTAAATGCAAATTTGAGCAAGAACTGAAAAAACAGAATAGTCCTTAAATTTGCAGTGCGTCAGGAATTGTGGTGCTAGATTTACAGGTAAAGATGTGATTATGCACATCAGAATTAAAAACAGTTCAAAGTGGTTCCAAATGACCACACTCAGAGAAGAGGGAGAAAAATCAGGCCATCGTAGAGAAGGGGGTATCATTATCAGATATTATCAGAGACATTTATATTGTTGCACTGAACTGCGCATTTGAGCTCACTATGGCGCTCAGACTGGGACAGAAAGCAAACATCAGCTGGCGTACACGAACACGTCACCTGTTACATAAATAGAGGCGTTTTCAGTCATATAACCAAAGAAACACAGACAGTAACTGGACACTGATCTCAGTTTTTAAACCCCTAACTAAAGCTGTAAGTCATAGCAAATCTCTGAAAGTACTTCACAACATATTCTTTCTTACAGAGTAAAAAAATATAGCTGCGCATTTGAAAAAAAAAGTGCAATTTGCTTGTTGCTGACTTTAGCTTTATCCAAGCTGTTATTACTATTTCACACATTGCAGCAGTAGTTACGCCCATGTGTGATATCAGGATGTGCGCGCATGCACACACACACACACACACACACACTGCTCCCTGTAACCCCTGTCTGTGTAGCTCAACCCCAGGAGGAAATTGAATTGGAGAGTTGACCCCGGCTGACACAAGGCAAGCACCATTGATTTTTATTGAAACATGAGCCATCAATACCGAGATTGCTTTTGATTCACGGGGTTTCTGTGCCTGTGTTTCCCCAGCAAGCGGTGCAGTCTGGATTTGATTATCATTTAAGTCATCTTGTTGTAATTTGAGTTGTGGCACACATAAATTAATCCAGAACCTCATGAATGATATTAGACGAACTGTTTTGATTCAATCAAATTAATATTAGATTTTTTAAAAAATAAATTGGTTCACTTTTCGGTGATGACCGCTATTATTTTCAAAGTAAATACTAATGGAATTTGAAGTTCATCAACCAAGTTAAGAAAGTTATTCTTTACAGACCATGTAACGTTATGATTTGAATAAATAAACAGACAATAAAAAAGGCCTTAAAGTCTCAATGGGTGCTATTTTGGAATTTTCAGTCATATCAGAGAATCAAATTCAGTTGTACATTTGTGAATTTGATTGTTTCTCCCCTCAACACATAAACCACCCCTACGGTTTTCTTAAGAAGCTTTAAAATGATCATATTCAACACTGGCTGACACAGTTGGCTTGATTCCACTCTTCATTAACTCTTTAAGATGATAACACGGAGAAGCTGGAAATAATCCAGGCACACCACCCACAACTGACAGGTAGGAGGCAGCTTAAAATTTGAATAAGGAAAGCAAGTTTCACAAAACTATGTGTAAAATGGAATACACTTTATCATGTAATGTAACAAAAGCTTCTGACTGGAACTTGAGGCGAGTTGTTTTCTCATCAAATCCAAACAAAAATCTCACAGTAATTTGATTTGGTGCAACAATACCAATACATTTGAAATGAATAAATGAAAAGTTGACTGCAACCACTTGGTAATTACACATGTGACACTGCACACTGAAACACACCCAAAGATTACAATGTAGCCAAATTAGTAACATACATGTAAAACTATGTGTAGTATTCGCCGTTCAGCATGTATATTATATTCCACCTCTTCTATAACACTACAATATAATACATTATAATATATGATTAGTATCTAGGTTGCATTTTCAGTCATATATTAGTGTAATAATTAAAACAGGAGAGTAGAATTTTTAATGCTGGGCTTTTAGATTCTTGTGGATTCCTTTTTGAACATCTGTTTGGCTCCATATATTAAAAAAACCCAGGGTCTCACTCTGTGTGTGTGTGTGTGTGTGTGTGTGTGTGTGTGTGTGTGTGTGTGTGTGTGTGTGTGCTGCATCGTGCTAGTGGGAAAGCTGCGCCCTTCCCCTCCCACAAAGGCTCCAAGAGAGCAACCTCTCATTAAGTTCAGGGAGAGGGAAAATTTTAGTCTTACTGTAAATTAGAAATAGAGTTGATGAATTAAAGGGTCATTATACGCATGTTGCTGTGTAAAGGTATTCTTTAGTGCACCAACCAACTCACAGTGTTACAGTGCGGACCTCTTCCTTATTGTGATATTGTGATGTAAGAAAGTAAATGTTAATATCTTTGACCTATTAACACTTTTTAAAAGTAAGACGTATTTTATGGTAAAGTGACCACTGTGCTCGTTCAGATATGAAGATGTTATATTCAGATACTCGCAGGTTAAAGGAAAAAAAGCAATAAACTGCATGCTTTACCTTTGCTGCTGTAACATGTCTTTTCTTCAAGCTACATATGATCACCTCTTGTGCCGGGTGTCACACTCTTGTTTGGATCATTTTAAGATGGTCACACATGATCATATGAAATGTTTTAATGAGATTTCAGTCACTGGATACTGTGACCTGGTTCTCAGCTGACCACTTAATTCCATCAGAACTCTGGACAAAGAGCATCGCTCTGCCTCTTGATCACGGTTATGACCACACAGCGCACAGCATTAATGAGCCTTTTACAGGCAAAATCATGTGCACATTCATAAGCACATGGACACAAAAAAAACCACACTAATGCTTTTATATGAACTAATTACAGACAAACACGTTTGATCTGTGCTCAGGTACTTAACAACACAGACACACACACACACACACACACACACACATTCGACTGATGAAAGCCAGCACAGTGCGGCTGTGGTGCTGCATACTGATGCCTAGCCAAGAGCTCCCTGCTGGGCTTAGCTTGATCCCAGTGTGCCCCTGATGGCTTGGAAACTCTGAAGATCTACTCTATGGTTAACCTGCAACATACACACAAATGAGTGCATGTCCACACACACACACACACACACACAGACAGAGAGAGAGAGACACACATACTCCTCACAGCGCTCCAGCACAGCTTCAGTATGTTTTATGAGCCTGAATTTGGCTTTCAGCACACAGCCACAATTCACTGTCACCAGAAAACAAAGCACAGCGACCTGTGTGAAGCTGTCAGTGCCGCTCGAAGCTGGGACTCTCTTCCTCTCTATCACACGCTGATAGACACTCATATTTCCCGTGGTAACAAGCGTGAAAACGGCCTCATAAATCCAAAGTGATTTTACGGAGACCACATCAGCGGCCTAAAGGAGATGTATTATGTAAATAAAACAACATGCCGTCTGTAATGCTGCCTTGTTGCTACCAGCAGATCATAATGACTCAGTGGGAGACTTTTAGTTGAATACAGCAACAGTTCGATTAGGTACACACGAGTGTGTGTGTGTGAGTGCAGGCAAGCCCCCACGCAGACACACTGCTCCACTACATGATTTGATATTTCATCATAAGTCTCTATCCCAGCGTGGCGTGCTTCTTTGCAGCTTGCCATGGTCCAACAATCTGTGAACAGAGCATGGGGAAGGCAGGGACGGCACACTTCCGTGGTCTCACACACAAACACAGACACCAGTCACACTGTTTATTAAAGGTGAAAGAGCAAGGAGGTGTGTGTGTGTGTGGGTGTGTGTGTGTGTGTGTGTGTGTGTGTGTGTGTGTGTGTGTGTGCGCAAAAGCTTGCATGCAAACATCAAATGGACTCAAGCACAGCTGCAGTCTTTGCTGTGCGCACTACAGTGGTACACAAACATGACTCAGATTCACATATTCAGTCATTCACACACACCTACGCACGCCCTAACGGCTCGCCCAGCTCCGACCCGTGATGGATTGGCTGCACTCCTGCCGCGACAGACGAGCGATGGATGGAGAGCCGAGAAGATGAAGGGAAGAAAGGGACGGAGGAGGGGGGTGGGGGGTGGGGGTGGGGGGTGAGTGTGCATGTATGTGTGTGAGTGTGTTGGAGGAGAGAGAAAAGAGCTGAGTGCAGTGGTCTTGGTGCCAGGGAGGATCTTACACGGGGCCAAGCAGATCATTTCCTCCTCGGCAGCACGTGTCATTTCCTCTAAACAAACAGCCCTTCTGTGGACATGAGAGAGGCTGAAGGTCTGCCCTGTCAATCTCTCCTTCTCTGCTCTCCTCTGCCTCCCTCTGTCCTTCTTTATCTCCTCTATGAGCCTGTGTGTGTGTGCGAGAGTAGGAGGAGGTGCATTATTTATGTGTATTAGTGCTGTGAATGAAAGAGCCAGAGCAGTGTTTGCATTATGTTGAAAATTGTTGTGAACATCTGGAGGAGAAAAAAAAAGGCAACAGTTTTGACTGTGAATGACTGCTAAGGTGCAAAAATAAGGTGAAAAATACAAAATATTTATCAATTTTCCAGCTTTTAAAATGTAAGCATCTGCTTCTATATTTTCTTCTACGCACCTTGCAAGACCAATTAGTTTCAAAGAAAGAAAACTTGTGTGTGCAGGCGGTCTAGTGATGACCAAACAACCTTGCATTTGCGGCATCCTACACTTCCTCTCTCCTCACATTTCTCTCCTTTAATTACCGGCTTTTAAATGAATGCAAATATACCCTCCACCATCCAATGGGATGTTTGTATTTATTTTAATTGAAAGTCATCTGTGCTTCTGTGTGTGTCACCGCGTGAATGTGTTCATACAGAAACTTTGCCTGCCATGTCGTCTCTGCGGTAAACAGCCATGTTAGGCATAGTGTCACACACGCTTTGTGTTTTCCAATCAGGAGTGTGCTGTGTGTGCTACCCACCAATTTAGCTTGCTTCTAATTACGCACTTAAAAACGTAATTGGGCCTGCTTGTTCCATTGATACACACAGAGATATGACACTAGGCCACATCTGTGGAGAGAGAAGGGTTCACCCGCGGTCAAGCAAATATGCAAATGCAGATGCATTTTAATGAACATATGCAAGTGTAACATACAGTGCTATGAAAAAGTATTTGCCCCCTACATTTTAATACATTTTACTATCAGACCAGAGTAAATACAAAATGCAGTTTTAAATTCATTGAGGAGATCATGCCACGATCAAAAGAAACAGATGAGAAGAAAATTCATTGACATGTGTCAGTCTGGAAAGGGTTACAAAGCAATTTCTAAGGTTTTAAGACTCCAGTGAGCCTCCAGTTGAGACCCATTATCCACAAATAGAGAAAATTTGGAACACTGATGAGCCTTCCCAGGAGTGGCCAGCCAACCAAAATTACTCCAAGAGCGCATCAATGGCACATCCGGAGGTCACAAAAGAACCCAGGACAACATCTAAAGACCCGAAGGCCTCACTTGTCTCACTTAAGATCAGTGTTCAACAATAAGAAGGAGGCTGGGCAAAAATGGCATCATGAGAGAGCGTGAGGGTGAAAAACACTGCTGACATAAAAATAGCACAAAGGCTCATCTCACATTTGCCAAAAAACATTAGGAAGATCCCCGAGACTTTTGGGGAAATATTCTGCAGACAAAAGCTGACAATTTTTTTGGTTTGTGTCCTGTTATATCTGCATAAAACTAACACAGGATTTCATAAACATACCAACAGTCAAACATGGTGGTGGTAGTGTGATGGTCTGGGGCTGCTTTGCTGCTTCAGGATAACTTGCATGGATTGATGGAACCATGAATTCTGCTCTCTACCAGAAAATCCTGAAGGAGAATGCCTGGCCAGCAGTTTGTGTCCTGAAGCATAACTTGGGTTATGAACTAAACAATGAACAAACCAGCAAGTCCACCTCTGAATAGCTCAGATAAAGGTTTTGGAGTGACCTATAGTCAAACTCTGGATTCAGATTCATGCTGAATGTGGCTGAATTAAAACAATTCTGCAAAGAAGAGTGGGCCAAAATTCCTCCACAGTGAAGTGAAAGACTCATTTCCAGTTATAAATGTTTGTTTGCAGTTCTTGCTGCCAAGGGTGGCGCAACCAGTTATTAGGTTTAGGGGGCAATTACTTTTCCACACAGGGCCAGGTAGCTTTGGAGAACGTTATTGCCTGCATTTTGTATTTACTTGAGTTATTTTTGTCTAATATTAAAGTTTGTTTGATAATTTGAAATATGTGTGACAAATATGAAAAAAAAATTTATACTTTTTTACACCACTGTCTATGTTAACAAATCTACTTTATCTCCTCTGGGTTTAGATGACAGAAAAAGCTCATCGTACTGAAATTTTAAAAACTAAACAAAATTCGCATTTATAAGTACACAGACATTTTTTCCATTCTTTCAATTCAATTCAATTCAATTCAATTCAATTCAATTCAATTCAATTCAATTCAATTCAATTCAGTTTGGTCTTGTTATTATTAAAGGGCACATATCATGCTTTTAAATCCTTCCTTTTCATATTTGAATCATTCACTTGCAGTCTATATAAAGTAGAAGTGCAATGGTTTAGTCTGAATTCCTCATTATTGTAGCTCCACAGACACCTTTTTTACACCTTTTCTGAGGCGCATCTTAGTGCAACTCATTTTGGTAATTTTAGTCTCTTTAAATGTGAATGAGACATTTCACACCCCGTCACCCTCCAGGTCGCAGAGCGTTCCACTCCACCCTGTTCAGTCATTTTTGTGGTTTGATAGAAGCGATACGATTTGCTACCAGCAGAGAAACAAGCAGGACTTTCTCCACTGATGTGAGTACATTTCTGAGAAAAATACAATTTAACCAGGCACTTCGAAGAAGCTCTGATGCCGGGGGGGCAGTGTAAGGAATGTGTGTTAATACACCCAACCACCAAACATTATGCCTTGTCTACTTGCAACTTCGGCATAACTGACCTGAACTACAAAATCACTGTGAGGAAAAAAACCCCGGAGGATTCACGAAATTAGTTAGCCAGAAGTCCAAGTCCTTGTTTAGCAGTTCCACAGCAAATACTGTGAATCAAGAGGACAGAAAATGTAACAGGGACTAGAGAAACCTGAACAGACTGAAAATTATGACCCAAAAAGTATATACGCAGCAGAGGGAGAGAATGCATTTAAATATCCTGCACTGCTACGCACTCAAAGTACACAAAATGTATTTAAGGGTTAAAAAAGTGGATTTTGAATATGTCCCCTTTAGTCACTGGCTCTCTTTCACAGTGTCTTTTTTCCGTCTCTCCCCTCAGCCCCAACCAGTCATGGCAGATGGCTGCCCCTCCCTGAGCCTGGTTCTGCCAGAGGTTTCTTCCTGTTAAAAGGCCATTTTTCCTTCCCACTGTCGCCGAATGCTTGTTCATAGGGGGTTATTTTGACTGTTGGGTTTTCTGTGTAATTATTGTAGGGTCTTTACCTTACTGAATTGAACTGGTCTACTAGCAGAATTTTTTAAAGTAATACACACGAGTGTGTGTGCGTGTGTGTGTGTGTGTGTGTGTGTGAGAGAGAGAGAGATACATGTTTTCAAAGATTATGTAATTAACTGTGTGCTGTCTATTTAGCACCAGTCTTCTCAAACAGTGGTAAGAAGGAATCAGAAAGTTAACTTGTGGGCCCTAAAACCAAAATAATGAGCTGAGAGAGGCTAAAACATTCCACAGGACTTAGAGAAACTGAGATAATTAAAAGCTACCCCTTTGACTTTATACACACTCATTTCATCTATTGCAAAAAATTGACTGAAGCAGCTTTGAGTACTTTTAGCTCTTTTAGCCACAGTATCTAATAATATCTAACAAACTGCTTCAGTCAGCATGCCCTTACATATGCTGAGGTGTACTTAACGCTTCCAACATCCTGCAGTGTTCCCTCGTCCTCTGTTCACTCTTTTTGAATGACACCATCTCTAAGAAAGAAAAAAGGAAAGAATTTACCACCTTTAAAATAACCAAAAAAAGTTAATAAAGGTGATCAAAATAAAGATACAGCACCATGGGAAATCAGACAGAACTGCACAAACGTACCTAATCATTACCTCAACAAGCATGGTGGGGCTCCGAGGCACCGAGCTACAAGAAGAATGAGGCACCAGCCTTCGTCTGAACCTTGAGATATAAGCAGTGCGTGTGTGTTTGTGTGTGTTTGTGTGCGTGCATGTGTGTGTGTGTGCGCGTGTGTGTGTGTGTGTGCGTGCATGTGTGTGTGTGTGCGCGCGCGCGCGCCTGTGTGTGTGTGTGTGTGTGTTTAGCAGCCCTCACTCTCTAGCTGGCTGCTGCTTAAGAATCCAGTCACATCTCTTGCTAGCAGACAGGCAGTAAGGCGCTTTCACGCTCACAGGTTTGCTTTGGTTGGGTCTAATACCCTTTCTCTCTCTCGGTGTGTGTGTGTGTGTTTGTGTGTATGTGTGTGTGTGTGCGCACGTGAGCATATGCCTAAATCTGACTGCATGTGTGTCTTTTACAACCACTTCTTTGTTTCTTTACTTTGTGTTAGCGTGCGACAGTTGTGTGCTCAAGTTTATGGCATGAGTCTCTGTGTGTGTGTGTGTGTGTGTGTGTGTGTGTGTGTGTGTGTGTTGGCTCTCGGCGGTACTGATAAACCCACTTAGACTCTCCCCTGATCTGTTCGCTC